>QXTE01000108.1:4867732-4941901 GCA_003942145.1 Platysternon megacephalum | reverse complement strand
CTTGCTTGTGCTTGGCTCCTCAGTGGGTGAACAGCTACTCCTTTTGCAGGAACTGGGTACAAACATAATCTTGTGCAGCCCTGAGCAAGTGGACATTTTGAATCAATGTAGGCATTAGACTCCCCAGAGGGGTGGAGAGAGGTCGGGGATATGCCTAGCCCCCTCTATGCACTGGCCACCAAAGCTAGTCCCATTTGGGAATGGCATGTGACACCCTGAGGGCCATACTCCCAGAGGACTCCTGGGGACACTGTGCCTGCCTGGGCTGTAATGCTTCCGAGATCTCTCACCACAGGCTGCATGGCCCTGAGTCCTGTTCGAATAGATAGACACCTTCAAAGAAACTTAAATGAAACTTTTTGAAAGGGAAGAAGATGACAATGGAATATGACTTACTGTGTAGTTAAAAGTACTAAATTAATTTCCAACATTAAAGAATACTTGGATCAAATTGTATTTTGCCTTTATCCTACAGAGCAAATGAAATGTCTTCTCTTTTAATTAAATGTGAATTTACCGTTGACAAATCATTCTTGTAATTGCCAATAGCTCATTTCTCCCCAAGGTATTCAGCAGGTATAGCTGCACATACTTTCTTGATGTCCTCGAGGAAAACACAATGCAGTTGATTTAAAATTAAGAGTTAGATGAGAAAATATTTCCATTATGACAGTTTTTTTTCTTTGAGGAAAATCTTTTGCTTTAACAGTAAAACAAGAGCAAAGAAATGCAGAGGTTGGTGTTTATATTTTTTAGCAGTTTTTCTGCACAACATACACAGTGCTAATGACAGATTATTGACTGAATCTTCGGCAGGTGGAGATGACGATAAATGAGTGTGCAACTTAAACTTGATGTTTTATCTCATTAAAACAATGTGACATGCAGCATTGTTATTACTGTTAATAATAATTGAATAGCTCAAAGTGCTTGATGTATAGGATTCATAAATTTAGTATGTACTTAGCACTATGGGCACCTTAAACTGCAAAGGTTTTTGTATCTACCTCTGTACCTCCAAGTTGTGATAAATCATGTTTCCCAAAATCAACTGCAGAACATTTTCCTCAATGAACATTAACTTCTCTCTAAGCTGTGGATTGGCTTCCTGGAAATGTCACACAATCAGTTTCACCAGCCTCCAGAGCTTTTGTAATGCTTATCTTCCCTGGAGCCCCTGCAACCTTCAACAAGAACAAAGGTACAGTGCCAAAAGTTAAATCCCTGCAAGCTGCATGGAAATTTTTTAAAGACAGCATCATAGATGCTCAAATTAAATGTACAGTATATCCCCAATTTTAAAACCTAGTAAGAGGACCAAAAAAGTGCCACCATGGCTAAACAACAAAGTAAAAGAAGCAGTGAGAGGCAAAAAGGCATCCCTTAAAACGTGGAAGTTAAATCCTAGTGAGGAAAAGAGAGAGGAGCATAAACTCTGGCAAATGAAGTGTCAAAACATAATTAGGGAGGCCAAAAAAGAATTTGAAGAACAGCTAGCCAAAGACTCAAAGTAGTAGGAAAAAATTTAAGTACATCAGATGCTAAAAACACTCAAGGATGATAAGGACATTGCGGAGAAACTAAATGAATTCTTTGCATCGGTCTTCACGGCTGAGGATGTGAGGGCGATTCCCAAACTTGAGCCATTCTTTTTAGGTAACAGATGTGAGGAACTGTCCCAGATTGAGGTGTCACTAGAGGAGGTTTTGGAACAAATTGATAAATTAAATAGTAATAAGTCACCAGGACCAGATGGTATTCACGTAAGAGTTCTGAAGGAACTCAAATGTGAAATTGCAGAACTATTAACTGTGGTTTGTAACCTGACATTTAAATCAGCTTCTATACTAAATGATTGGAGGATAGCTAATGTGATGCCAATTTTTAAAAAAGGCTCCAGAGGTGATCCCAGTAATTATAGGCCAGTATGCCTGACTTCAGTACTGAGCAAACTGATTGAAACTATAGTAAAGAGCAGAATTGTCAGACACATAGATGAACATAATTTGTTGGGGAAGAGTCAACATGGTTTTTGTAAAGGGAAATCATGCCTCACCAATCTACTAGAAATCTTTGAGGGGGTCAACAAGCATGTGGACAAGGGGATCCAGTAGATATCGTGTACTTAGATTTTCAAAAAGCCTTTGACCAAATTCCTCAAAAAAGGCTCTTAAGCAAAGTAAGCAGTCATGGGATGAGAGGGAAGGTCCTCTCATGGATCGGTAACTGGTTAAAAGATAGGAAACACAGAGTGGGAATAAATGGTCAGTTTTCAGAATGGAGAGAGGTAAATAGTGGTGTCCCCCAGGGGTCTGTACTGGGACCAGTCATATTCAACATATTCATAAATGATCTGGAAAAAGGGGGTAAACAGTGAGGTGGCAAAATTTGCAGATGATACAGAACTACTCAAGATAGGTAAGTCCACAGCAGACTTACACACAGCGAAGAGCTACTAAGGGATCTCTTGGGTGACGGGGCATCAAAATGGCAGATGAAATTCAGTGTTGATAAATGCAAAGTAATGCACATTTGAAAACACAATCCCAATTATACATATAAAATGATGGGGTCTAAATTTGCTGTTATCATTCAAGAAAGAGATCTTGGCATCATTGTGGATAGTTCTCTGAAAACATCCACTCAATGTGAAGTGGCAGTCAGAAAAGCTAACAGAATGTTGGGAATCATTAAGAAAGGGATAGGTAATGAGACAGAAAATATCATATTGCTTCTATATAAATCCATGGTACGCCTACATCTTGAATACTGTGTGCAGATGGAGGTCGCCCCATCTCAAAAAAGAGAGCTTGGAATTGGGAAAAGGTTCAGAAAGGGCAATAAAAATGATTATGGGTATGGAACAGCTTCCGTATGAGGAGAGGTTAATAAGATTGGGACTTTTCAGCTTGGAAAAGAGACAACTAAGGGGGGAATATGATAGAGGTCTATAAAATCATGACTGGTGTGGAGAAAGTAAATAAGGAAGTGTTATTTACTCCTTCTCATAACACAAGAACTAGGGGGTCACCAAATGAAATTAATAGGCAGCAGGTTTAAAACAAACAAAAGGAAGTATTTTTTTTCACACAACGCACAGTCAACTTGTGGAACTCCTTGCCAGAGGATGTTGTGAAGGCGAAGACTATAACAGGGTTCAAAAAAGAACTAGATAAGTTCATGGAGGATAGGTCCATTAATGGCTATTAGCCAAGATGGGCAGGGATGGTGTCCCTAGCCTCTGTTTGCCAGAAGCTGGGAATGGGCGACAGGGGATGGATCACTTGATTACCTGTTCTGTTCATTCCCTCTGGGGCACCTGGCATTGGCCACTGTTGGAAGACAGAATACTGGGCTAGATGGACCTTTGGTCTGACCCAGTATGGCCGTTCTTATGTAAGTTAGTTATCTCTGCATCAGGTTCACCAACTGCATATGGAGTCAGTAATTCCCCAAAAGAAGATTGCAAGAATTAATTAAAAGGGACAGTGACAATCTGAAATCTAACCAGTTTTTTTTAAAAGAAAGCTATTTTCAAGTGACACACCTGACCCTGAGGGTTCCCCTGTTGTCACATCCCATCTCCCACCCTTTGTCTATCTTGTTTGTTTAAATTGCAAGATCTTTGGGGAAGGGGACTCCCTCTCACGTTGTGGATGTACAGTGCCTTGCACAATGGAGCCCTGCTCTTGGTTGGGGTCTGTAGGTCTGCTACTGGAATAGAAATAATAGCTATATGAAAAACCCATACAAACAGGGAGAACTAACTGACTACATAGGGAAAACAATGAAATGACTGTACACAAAATGCTGTTCTATTTATAAAATATGCAAAACGAAAAATATAGACGTCTTATTTTTTCTAATCTTTCATTTACATTAATCCTAATCTTGGGTACTGGGTACAATAGATTCTGATCCTGCAAAGACTTATGCGTGTGAACAGTCCCATTGATTTGACTAGTGCTTAAATCTTAGTACAATCATGGCTATAATTGGTGTACAATACAAAGTTGATGGGGTCCACTAATGTTTGTACGATGCTCTGAAAATGCAAAATGCTAGTTATTTGAGTCTTGCCCCAATGAATAAAACTCTTCATGTCAATCTATTTTTAAACCTTTTCTGCTGCTGTCCAGCTGTCTGTACTGATTGAAGTTTGCAGGTTTTAATAAATTCTTGACTACTATTAAAACACCACTGCCAACTTCTAATCGTGTGTCAACTTTACTTGTTTTCACTTATAATAACTTTTTAATATTAATATTAAAAATAATATTTAATCTCTTAAATTCTATTATAGTAGTCACCTGTGGGTATAAGCCAAGCCTTCCAGGACTTTTCTTATCAATAACATCAATGAGGCAAGTTCAGCACATTTTCTAATTGCAATAGTGCTCCAGATCTTTTTGTTAGAACAAGTCCCAAACCCTTTATAAATTTCCATACTAAATTAATTGGTAGAAAGACTTCAACAGGTAAGAACTCCGTAAAGATAAAGTGTGTAGGGAAACTATGCTGTCCCTGTGCCCAGCACTGCTAAAGGTTTTAATTCACAATTTACTAAGGGAAATAAACAATCTGTTCAGCTTCCTTTAAATAGCCCTTACATCAGATTTTTCTTAAATCAGATTTTTAACTGTATCATCTACTCCATTTGATAGACAGTAATGCATGGGGACAAACTGTACCTGGATATGTACCTTATGGTCAGCTGAAAATCACATGACAAAAATAATTCATAATAGACAACCTAAGATATTTAAGAATCTTAAAGGGCCAAACAGTGTGTTACATTTAATGCATAAGACTTTCACCTCTGGAGACCTGAATTCAAATCCTTCTTTAGGTCACGAGCTTAAATAAAAGCATTGGTCTTTCATCCTAATCCCCATTTGTATGTGTTGCTGAATCACCCTGAGTGGTCCCTAAAACAGGCTCCAAGTATTAAATGCAGGTCAAGAAGTTGGTATAACAACCTTATAATATGGTATCATTTGCATAACATCAGGAAGAAGTTTTCAGAGCAACTCTAACACTGTGTCTGGATTCAGCTGGTGCTATTAGTCCCTCACTTACTTCAGCACTAAACTCAGTAACTTTCTTAGAGACAAATCATCCTTTTTGTGGAAGGAGCTGGGAACTTTGTGAGATCCAACAAACTGAGTTCCTGTGGGATCATCTCATTGGAATGGGCAACAGGGGTGGATCTCCCAAACTGGATGTCTTGAGAGCCATAAGGAAATACCACAAATATTGAATTGTCCACAAAAGGCTGGGGTAAGCGCATAGAGGCCATTGCCTCTCTACTGCCTCCTGGGTCACTCCTTCAAGAACTTTCCTGCTGATGGCAGTGCAAGCCATCTCCTGAGGGGAGTGGCTTTTATCATTTTCTTACGTTTACAAGTTATTTGATATTATCCACAGAGTAATTGCTGTGAATAATTCCTGCTCTTTTTCACTCTGAGTTTAATATTAAATATGTGAAATTTGGAGCCAGATTGATTAGACACATAGGTCCCATGGCATATTTCTATCCCCTGATTGGACAGCCTGCTTCTAAGAGTGAGTTTTTGTTTGTTTATATTTAATGAAAATGAAATGTCTATACAGATGCTGTGAACCCCCTAACAATAATTAAACTTATAATAGCAATAATCACCCAGCAGCATTAAATACTACTCTATAAATTAACTATGCCAGCAAGCATAATCAAATGCAGACAATTTACCTCAGCCAGTAAATAAATTTTAAAACCCCCAGAAAAGGCACTCACCTCCATCTTACCCAGGAACCTACCCTCATCCTTCCCCCAAAACCCAACCAAATTATTCATGCAGCACATCCAGAAGGTCATCAGTTTCAGGTGATTTTGGACCAATTGACATATTTATTGGTTTGTATATTTGTGATTCTAAATTTGAAATAAACTTTCTCTGAATATTCTGCGGTACTTCCTTCCAAATGAATTGAATTAGGTAAATATTCTTGCCATTTTGGTAGAATATTAGTGGAAAGTTGATACAAATGGGGAATGAGCACAGTCAAAGCTAATTCATTAACATTTGAAGAAATATTTCTGAACATTTTTTGGCCGTGCTGTACAATTTATCAACTGGAATAATCCCCAGGCTGGAATCTGATAGCAAATTAAACCTCAATTTTTTGTCCATATGTGAATTCCCTCATAAATTGTCATTGTCACTGTTCTATTTCCCTTTCCTACATCCTGTGGGATGCCAGATAGCTTTGAAAATGTCAGGCACTCCATTGATATGACTGGAACTCTCAAACTGTGCTTCACTACAGAAGTTCATCCATGTGATTATAAAAATGAGGTGTTCAAGGATGGCCTAAACATGACATCCTTGACCTCGTAAAATTTCTGGGTCCAACTAGCTAATCCTCATCCTCAGAGTGGTAGTAACAGGATTTAATGTGTGGATTGGACATGCTGAATGGGAGATCCTCCTGTGTTGTACTTGCTGGAACATATAGCAGGAGAAGAGTTCATCAGTAAAAGCCATGGTGTACTTCCAGTTTCTTGTTTACTTAAACACTGCAAATTAAGCTGTCAGTTTAATAAGACTCTAGCAATGCTAGTATCTGGGGAGCCAAACTGGTGTTGGGCAATGTCTGCCCTGCCTTTGCAACTCAGTTTTTTACATTAATTTAATTTCTAAGGGCAGAAGCTGAAACTTCCTATTGTTCCATGGTGTGGTTAATCTGTGTCTCTCTGGCATTTATGAGTAATTGTTCATCTGACACACTTTTGTTAATAAGCTTGGCGCTATGGAACAGCGGCTAGCATGTGTCTGTTAAATACCCTGGGTTTTCTTGTGAGCATCTTCACAATGAGGCTATTTACAGTATCATCCTGCGAAAAGTTCCAGAGACTGAATGTAGAATGGCTGTAATTGGCTGGTGCTAGAGGTGGCTCTTACAGTCCGTCTGCTTCCCACAGCCATTGGCAAGAGCAATTGGCCTCTAGCGCCGGCTCCAGGGTTTTTGCCACCCCAGGCAGCCAAAAACCAAACAAAAAAAGCCGCGATCGCGATCGCAATCTGCGGCAGCAATTCGGCGGGAGGTCCTTCGCTCCGAGCGGGAGTGAGGGACCCTCCGCCGAATACCTGGACATGCCGCCCCTCTCCCGAGTGGCCGCCCCAAGCACCTGCTTGTTAAGCTGGTGCCTGGAGCCGGCCCTGTTGGCCTCCAGCATCCCAGTTTCAGGGCAGGGTTAATCAGGANAGCATCTTCACAATGAGGCTATTTACAGTATCATCCTGCGAAAAGTTCCAGAGACTGAATGGTAGAATGGCTGTAATTGGCTGGTGCTAGAGGTGGCTCTTACAGTCCGTCTGCTTCCCGCAGCCATTGGCAAGAGCACATTGGCCTCCAGCACTGGCTCCAGGGTTTTTGCCGCCCCAGGCAGCCAAAAACCAAAAAAAAAAAGCCGCGATCGCGATCTGCGGCAGCAATTCGGCGGGAGGTCCTTCGCTCCGAGCGGGAGTGAGGGACCCTCCGCCGAATTGCCGCCGAATACCTGGACATGCCGCCCCTCTCCCGAGTGGCCGCCCCAAGCACCTGCTTGTTAAGCTGGTGCCTGGAGCCGGCTCTGTTGGCCTCCAGCATCCCAGTTTCAGGGCAGGGTTAATCAGGGCAGAGGTTGCAAAGATCAAGGCCCTGGTCATGTTTAGGTTTGCTTTTCCAGGCCTCTCCAAACCACTACCATTCTAGAATGTGAATGTGTATTTACCTTCCCTACATGCCAGAATCATAGCAAACAATTGGCTTCCTCTGGAGTTAATGCTAATGCCATTCTGCAGGTTGGATGCCAAATGCATGGTGCCAAAGCTGTATGGCTGGCACCTTTCCCTTGAAGGCTAAGCCCATTATGTCTGAAAAATGTATAGCAAACACAAGGCTCTAATCTTGTTCCCATAGCATCAGGGTAGCTATTCTTTTGCAACTTGATGCCATTATAATGCTTTTCTTTAAGCTGTGTCCTGCTTTTTAGCATAACTTTACCCACATTAGATAACTTACTTTTGAAACACCTCTGAGATTGCTGCTAAAAGAAGTTTATAACTGTTCAGACACAATCAATTTAAACTGAGACTGTTTTAGAAACACAGACAAAGTGGTGAGTTTGAGGTTCCTTGTTCATTGCTTCAAGTTGTCTGAGCCTTGAGGAAAACACCTGGGTGGAGCTGCATTTGGATTTTAATTTTATTTGCTGAATGGAAATTCATTTTCCTGACAGTACTGCCTGCTGTTTACAAGTGCTAACCCATCAGAGAATTCAATATTTCTCACAAATAGTGGGTAAGCCACATAAAGAGGGTTGGGGCACATTTCTTACGCATGTTTATTAATACTAAATCATGGTATGGAGTCTTCCTTCATTTGAAACATATGCTCCTTTTTTCTACCACTGGCAGCTAGTGATGGTCCCCAAACTTTGGATCCATGCAACCCTGATCTTCTAAGGTGTTCAGAATCCAAATTCCGAACCTGATTGGGACCAGAATGTTGCAGACAGTTCCTGTCAGTCTGGATCTCCTCATCACCAAATTTAGGGAAATTTCAAATAAGGATCTTCATCCAAATTTTACAGCATGTGCCAATCTCTTCTGAAAATGAGAATTTACAAAATACCTACCTCACCATACCAAGAATATACTATAATATGTCAATGTAAAATGAATTTCCTATGCTTATTTACAAAACAGTGTTCAGTTCATTTTGTGAGCATTAAGATACACTGGGGCATGTGTTTCTGGTCTGTTAATCCATATATTGGCAATCACCTGACATGTTTTTATATAACATTCCACGGCTTGTCTTCATGGACATAAGAGATACAGTAACTCCTCACTTAAAGTCGTCCCGCTTAACATTGTTTCATTGTTAAGTTGTTGATCAATTAGGGAACATACTCATTTAAAGTTGTGCAATGCTCCACTCTTACGTGGTTTGGCTGCCTGCTTTCTCCACAGCCGGCAGCCTCCCTATGTGCCCCCCGCCCCCCCCAGCGCCTCCTGCCCACTGGCAGACCCCGCGGATCAGTGCCTTCCTCCTCCTCCCCCCACCTCCTGCCCCCGGCAATCAGCTGTCTTGTGGCATTTTGGAGGCAGGAGGGAGGGGGGAGGAGCAAGGACTCAGCACGCAGGCTCCCCCTCCCTCCCCAGCCTCCAGAATGCCGCAAGCCAGCTGATTGCCCCGGGCAGGAGGGAGGCGGGAGGAGTGAGGACTCTGCGCACAGGCTCCTCCTCCCTCCCCTGCCTCCCGAACATGGCAATCAGCTGGCTTGCGGCATTTAGAAGGGAGGGGAGGGAGGGGGAGGACCCAGGACACAGTGTGTGAAATAAAGGGGGAGGAGGTGGGGGCGGGAGAAGAGGCGGGTCAAGGGTGGGGGCTTGGGGGAAGGGGTGGAGTGGGCAGGCTGAGGGTTGAGCCCCCTGCCCCTGGTGCTTGCAGAGTAGGGGAAGCTGCCCTGGAACCTAACCCCCCCTATTTACATTAATTCTTATGGGGAAATTGGATTTGATTAACATCGTTTCACTTAAAGTCGCATTTTTTAGGAACATAACTACAACGTTAAGTGAAGAGTTACTGTACTGTCCAATTTTGAAAACTACTTATAAGTTAAAAAACAATTTGTGGAAAAAACTATATTTTTCTAATATGAAGAGTGATTTATAGCAGAAAAATCAAAAATGGAAGAACATTAATTTAAATTCTATTTAAATCTCTGGATTAGATACCAGGACTTCCACCTGTGGTTTGGACTTTCCCCATCTTTCTCCTCCTATCTCCCATTGACACAGCAACTAAGTTCACCAGACTCTTACAGAATAAAGCCACTTCCAAGTCTTACTTTCTTTTTGCAAAGGTTGAGCCAGTTTTAAATCAAAGTGTAACATGCTTCCCTCCATCTAAGTGCAGCATTGCCATTAACATCATTTGGCTGGCCCCAAGTGCCTATTTCAAAAGCTATATCAGGAACTTAATGTACTTCCACTATAGTTGCTTACAGGAAGCATACTGACTTGAAAATGGCCTGGTTACTCCCTCAAAGTATTACTGTGAGCCAGGCATGGGCAGCTAAGTGGGAAGGAGGGGGGACAGCTGAGCCATGTGAAATTCTCTTTTAAAGGTCAGTTGCTTAGGCACCTGGCTCAATAGAGCTTCAAAAGTGTCAGATGTCCTCTAGAAGGTTTTGATTTCATTTGTAAAAACGACACAGAGAGCTATTAATTGTGCCTGATTCTGCTTTTTATAAGTACAAGTTCAATGCCAAGGATGCCCATTGTCAGCAGAGCTAGGGTGACCATTTTGGCCGGGACAGTCCCTTTTTTAAACTCTGTCCTGGCCATCCCTATTTTTTTTATTTATTTTGGCAAAACTGGGCATTTGTCCCATTTGCTCAGTTGGGAAGAGCAAACAGAACAAATGCCCAATTTTGTCAAAAAATAAAAGGGGTGCAGTGCGAAGGAACGTGCAGGGTGCGAGGGGGGGATGCCAGCCCCTTGCAGGGGGGGAAGGGGGAGAAGCAGGGCTTGTGCGGGGGGCAGTCAGGGTTCCAGCGACATCCTCTTGGGGGGCAGCCAGGGTTACAGCGATCAACAACCCCAGCCTTACAGGGGAGGTGTGAGAGGGAGCGTGTGCGGGCAGGCGGCTCAGGTCAGCCCCGTGCAGTGTCCCGTTTTCCCTTTGGGAAATATGGTCACCCTAAGCAGAGCACTGAAGGCCTGGGGAAGGTGGGGAGCCAGATAAAAATGAGAGAGCAAATACAAAAAGATCCCAGTGGGGCAAATTCTGCCCTCAGATACAATGGGTGTTAAATAGAGGTAGGAGTAGTGCGGAAGAGTAGCATTTGGGTTACAAGCTTCTGGTAGCTGCATGTTTCTAAAGCCTGCAATACTGGACTGAAAATGGCATTCAATGGCAGAAGCACAAAAAAGCTTTTGAAATGCCTTGTTCTTGGAGCAGGTTAAGATGGAATCCTTGGATCTTGGGGACCTGGGCTTGGTGTTCTAAGGTGGCCCTGCTATAGCAGTGATAAATTAAGACACTGTCTGTTGTGATGGGAAGGGAAGACCAAGCTCTTATCCAAGGACATGTGTGTTCGGAACTAGGATGAGCAGGAAGGTAAAGTTTGTCTGGATGAAGGAGAGTGGAAGAAGAGCTTTGCCGCCTGTCAAGGAGTCTCTAGGCAGGGCCCAGGAGAAGGAGCTTGTAGAGAGAGGGTAATGTCTTTTTCAGGACCTGAAATTTTGTTTTGATGGCTCCTAGCCCTATCTTAATCAACCCTATGTTTTCATCCGCTCCACCCCACTCTCAAGAGCCCAGTTACATATTATGTATGTTGGTATCTATTATGTAGGTACAGTACACTTGTCTGGTGCTAAGGCTTTCTTGCCTGTGTTTCAGGCCCAGTCCTCCAAGGTGCTGAGGCTCTCCTGTGAAGAAGTGATTACCTTTAATTCCCACTAACTTCAAAGGGAACTGAGAGGTGTCAGCATCTTGCTGGATCAGGCTCTTCATGCTTGTATTCAAGTGGACTTTAAACATTCATGTGAAATTGCTAACAAGACCCAACCAGCTAATCATTAAGTTACTGTCTTGTTCTGAAACTGGAAGACTTGCTGCAATTAATATTGGCATAAGATTGTGGTGGTGCTTTTGTTTGTTGTGTATTGCTCCTTTGTATTTCCGAGAACCATCCACGCAACCATTTTGTTTTCAGAGCCCTTGCAGTTTGTAACGAGGAGCAAGACACACTGATTTCTTGTCAAAATATTTTGGATTAAGGAAAAACAACATGAAAACAGTCATTTGCACTGAGGGTATATGGTGGTGGTTCTCTGTGTATGGAAGAAACATAACATATATCATTTACAAGCCTTGAAATGTGCAATGGGACAATACATGGAGAGAAACTGTGATGTGAACTTTTTTTAGTGGGGTGGGTTTTTTTAATTTGCTCAGTGTTCAGGGATAAGGTTTTTCTTGTATTAAATCTAATCATTTGGTTCTAACATTAGCATACTCCATCCTCAGCTGATGAAACATGCACGTACTATCACACATATATCCATTCATTCAGATTTATTTAACTCTGAAACAATAGATCAAAAAGAACTGCTTGCAATGCAATATTTATTTAGCTTTAGCTCTCTCTTCTCATTTAAGAATATTATTTCTTTTGCTTTTTAAAAGATCATTTCTGTAAAGATTTCCTTGAATTTTCGAATGGCAGGTGTGAGAGTCATCAAGGAAAAATATGGGGAAAATAACCCTAAAGCTCACTGGAGATGAGGTTTTTGAACATCAGACACAGCAGGGATTTTTTTCTATGGGTTCAAATGCCTTTGTGGGAACAGCATGTGGTCTCTAATGAAGTTCATGAATTGACAATCCATAAAGTGATCTCACTGGTGACTTTTTTCTTTTCTTTTTTTTTTACTTTATCTTTAAAATGAAAGTGAAATTATAATGATAGCTGATTTCAAGTCTCCTGATGCTGACAGAGGGATAATGAATCAAATTGGCCCTAGTTATAAAATGAGCCCCTAGAAGAAAATTATAATCAAACTCCTAAGTGGTTATAATCACTAAGGAACAGAGTAGAAGGCTATTTAAATAATGCTCCAGCTGTAGGCAGTGTGAAGGGTTTACACAAGCCTTGAATCTTTTATTTCTTACTTTGTCACAATTATTATCTTAAAGTGAACAAAAACATTTCTAAAAGCCATTACCCTGTGTGACACACAATACTCCACTTCCTGAAAAATGATCAAGGGGATTTGATATCACATGATTCTTTTTTTAAATGGATAAGTGGGGAGGGTCCTTTTTATCATGGCTCCTGGGCTTCCCTTCATGGTGAGGACACACTAACAATCTGATTATGCTTATTTACAGTCTCTCTTTAATTAAGAAGCTTTTGAGGTAAAGCATATAAGAATTTTACAAATGTATTCTAGGCATAGGGCTAGGTTCAGTGTAACCTCAGGGGCAGGGACTCCAATGGCAGAAAATCCAATGGTGGAGGTATTTATGATGGGAAGCTGCAGGGATCTGCAAGCAGAGGTTAGGATATCCCCAGGTGATTGATGTATTTATTTAGCATCACTGACCCAGGCTCCACTGGTAGTGCCCTGGTGGAAACTGAAGCTGATTTTCACCTCTAGTGGGAAGTCTGAGGAAGGATAGGCAGTGGATGTATTCCTTCTGGGGCATGGCTGTGATGACTCAGGAAAGTGCAATTTTACAACTCCTTGTAACAGCAAGAGGAATATAATTTTCACATATCCTGGACAGGGTCTAGGGGCAGTACCTGGTCCCTGGTGAATAATTTGTTATTTTCCAGCTTGACTTCCCCTGCTGCTTGCACAGATGCTCAGAAGAAGGACTGTAGTTTTGACTAATGGGAGAATGCTTTTGGGTGGCTAGGACTGCATACCAACATGTGATAAGAATAGAAGTTTTCTGATTTCTTTCTGGCTACATTAATTTGTTATAAACACTAACCCTTGAGATAAGGCCAGGCTGACTGCCATTGTTTCCTCTCTCATATAGTCAGGGGGTACATATTGAATATAACTCCCAAGGAAGATGATGTCCGGAGTCAACAGATAATGAACCTATTGCAGATGTCTGTTAAAGCTTAGCTGTTGGAAGCAGCGCCGGCTCCAGGGTTTTTGCCGCCCCAGGCAGCCAAAACCAAAAACCAAAAAAAAAAAAAAAAAAAGCCGCGATCGCAATCTGCGGCGGCAATTCGGCGGGAGGTCCTTCGCTCCGAGCGGGAGTGAGGGACCCTCCGCTGAATTGCCGCCGAATACCTGGACATGCCGCCCCTCTCCCGAGTGGCCGCCCCAAGCACCTGCTTGTTATGCTGGTGCCTGGAGCCGGCCCTGGTTGGAAGAAGTCATTGGGCCCAGGGCCGGCGCAACCCATTAGGCGACCTAGGCGGTCGCCTAGGGCGCTGCTATTTTGGGGGCGCTGGTGCCCCGTCCGTCCGTTCAATTTTTGGGGCGGGACCTTCCGCCGCCTAGGGTGCCGGAAGAGCTGGCGCCGCTACTGATTGGGCCTACTCACATTAGTAAAGCAAGCAGGTTTCAGCTCCCACCACCCAGAAATCACATTGAGATGAAGAGTAAAAATATTACTAACGGAATTCTAAGTTGAGCACTAAAGCTGGTTCTGCAGTGCTAATGTTAAATTTATTATCCCTGACAATGTGCAGAGCAATGAGAAGGTAAATGTCAGAAGTTCAGAGTCTGATAAAACACCATTGTAAAAGTATGTGGTCAGGGTTTCAGTTAGTCTTGAAGTGATCCATGGACACCATCTGGTATTGTTTTTGTGTATGTAATTTAGTACAGTACCCAGGAGGTTACTGCTTGTTGAATGAAGTGAATGATCTAGATGAAATCAAAACCAGTAACGTGAAAGAAGAGAAACAGAGGCAATTAACATTTTGCATGTAGATGCAGAAGGGTGTGAGGTTTTACTCCATGGGGATGATTCTATCAAACAGGAAAATGCCCACTTCTCATGAACATTAACTCTGAGCTACAATGCCACAAAGTTCTCTTGGGCAGAGATTATGATGAGAATATGCAAGTTAGGTCCAACTGCCTAGCAAAAAGAAACAGACAGAAGGAAAAACTAAGAGCCTTAAAAGGAATATGCAGGATAGGAGGAGAGCCACAGTGAATGATCTTAACATACAAAATGGAGATGATCCTTCCTTATGCTAATCACCGCATTGATTCTTTGTTAAATTTGGCAAGTAAATTATTTATCGGCATCCATCAAAGCTCTACACCATTAAAAACAACTCTTTATCATTATCATTCATTAATTCAGGAAATTGAAATGTAATATCTCTTCCTTCATATTATGGGGATGGGTTTGTGAAAGGTTTTAAGCTGTTTATTATTTTATGTACAAAATATAGTAACTCAATCTCCTGACAGAAAGGAATCTACCTAATCAATGAAGGTTGAGAAACAGGGTCTAAATGGCCTAATGATTTCAGAGCTGGGAATCAGATTCAACTCTAGCTGTGAGGTTGAATGAATTAGGGACAGATTCTTTCACCTTTCTGCACATTGTGTAGCATCTTAGTCCACTGTGGTTCTGTTCAACATGAGTGAGGGCAACAGAATCAGGCCATCAATGGTTGTAAAATACTTTGTGTATCAGGTGGTAAAGAAATGCAAAGTATTATACTAAGGCAGATCTACTGTGACAGTTATTCTCACTCTGCTCAGTTATGTGGATCTTAATGCTAAGCAGAACAATGGCCACAATGGCTCTGATTTTGTATCTCTCTCTGGATAATTCATTTTTAAACAGATTGCCCCTGCTGGTGATTGTGTCAAGAAAGACAAATCTTGCATTCTCTTATTTTGTTCCAGTTTATTGCTTCTCTTATTCATGCTCTCCTCAAATTTATTTTTTATGTTGCTCTTTTCCATATTGCACTATGGATTTAGGGCTAGACAGTAATTGGAACATGTGGCCCATAGTTAAGTGTGCAACATAAGGAGACATTGTGCCTCAAGAATGCCTCTGGGTACTACCCTGCCCCTGTTCTGCTGTTGCAGTGGGGAAGTAATGGAGCATAGTTGCAGCCATCTACTTTAGCTAACTCACATATGGGCATTAGTTATTACCCTTACACTCTTCACCAGTTGCTCCTATAAGGAAAGGTCTGTACTCTTTTGCGTGTGCTAGGGCAGGCAGTCCAGTGTGGACCACACAGAGTGGCATGCTTTCTCCATTCTAACTCCCGGCATGGCTAGCCCTTGAGGAGCAAGTGTAATACAGATACCATGGCTTCTAAACAGACTATACAAATCTTGCAGTACTACAACACTCAGAATCCCGGCTGGCTTTTTGTTTTGTAGCAGAGAGTTGGGAACATTAAAGGACAAAATAATCCAATGGTCCATCAAAGGCTGTTCCTATAAATCAGGGAATACAAATATCTCAACCTCACAACCTTCTTGATGATAGAGTCACATACAGGCTACTAGGAATTTTGTTTAGTTTCCTATATTTTAAGACGTGCCCAGTGTCATCTGCATTAATCGTTAAAACTCTTGAATGAACTGCTGCAGGAATCTACCAATTAATGTGTTCTGTCATTTTAAAGTACCCTCGTGTCTCATGTCATCTTGTTGCTATCTCTTTGCTACCCTCCAGCACTGACTATTTTTACTGTGTTTAATAGCAACAGACAGTGGGGGATGGCAGGTTTAAACCTTTCCTGTCAGTATGAGGAAATTGAAAGTCTCTGCAGTCTCTTTCTCAAATCTCTTTACAACTCACACAAATGTGAATTCTTTCAGGGCATGATTTTGCCACCCTTACTCACGCTGAGTAATGCCTTACTCTGCAAGTGGTGCATTTGATTTGAATGGGATCATACTACTCAACAAGAATAAGGGTGGCTGACTCAGACCCTTGAAGAGAGTGCTCCGATAGCCTGTACAGAATGCATGAAATCACACAGGGATATTCCTCTTTTTGTGATAATGTAGCTATGAGGGCCATATAAGTACCTGGATAGAGAGAAAAAAGGGAAGGAAGCAGGCATGCGCAGAGGCAAATCTATGTAAAGATTGATGGTTCTGCTGCAGTGGGCTGTTTGTCATAAGGGGAGCTGTGTGTGAATGTATGTAAAGGGAACCCTCAGCAATGAGACAAAGTTTTATAGCTAGCACAGTTTCCTTACAAAGTGTGACTTTCTTTAGAAGCAAGGTGAACTGAGGTAGGAATAAAGTTTTCTTTTATTTAAATAATTTCACTTCAGGTATAAATGTGAGTTTTCAAAAAGAATTAGACACCAAGGTTTTGAATTTTTATACTAGTCTCCTCTGGTGCCCTCTTTGTGCATTCATATTGTTATAAAAGAACACAGTTTTCCATTGCTTGCCTTTCAGATTTTTCATTAAAATGCATTGCTAGCAGAGACATCCTGTGGGCATAAATAATAATGACTTTTTAAAATTAATAATATCCCTATATAAATAGATTTTAATGCTAACAAGCAGAAATTCAACTGTTTTGTGTATTTGTTTTTAGCCAAACATACATGTTACCCTATCCATTGCATTGATTAGTGCTACCAATAGCTACCAATACATCACGTTTGTACAATTCTAAATTCTTATCTTGGAAATTTTCTTTGTTAGAGGAGTGTTCCAAGACAAAATCAGTTATTGATGTTTATATGATGATAGCCAAACAACTGAAATGTTATTTATGCGTATGAGCAAACCATTTCTTGCAAAGGAAAAGGCAACATTCTTGGGGCATGAAGATTCAAAACAGCTGTGAAAGCTCTTCAAAGGTGAGGTTTGCTATATGAGTAGAGCTTTTTTAAACTGCATTGATCTCAGTATTGCTGTTGTCAGTCTCTTGATTTTGGTACAGTAAGTTTTAAAGTAAATGTGCTTCACTCAATATATTTTTGTCTTTTGTGATTGCAGTACAAATTGCAAGCATGAAAAGCTCTTGTACAGCTGTGTATATATATATATAGTGTGCAAAACAAATACTGGGAAATGTATATTTGTTGTTCTTTTTAACCAAGGTAAAATGGGAACTCAGGGGTCAGGACTGTAAAACTGAGCAGGAAATAATATTGTAACTTAACCCCAGGAGTGAAAGTAACTTAAAGGACTTACCGGTATGCCGGAATCCTGAGCGGGGGCGTGGCCTCAGCCGGAAGGGGCGTGGCCTCAACCAGAAGAGGCGGAGCCTTTCAAGATTTAAAGGCCCTGGGGCTCCAGCTGTGGCTGGGAGCCCCAGGGCCTTTAAACCACGTGGGAGCGACCAGCTGCAGAGGCGGCTGGGAGCCCGGGGGCTCAGGGGCGAATTAAAGGGCCCGGGGCTCCAGCCGCCGCGGTGCTCCGGGCCCTTTAAATCACCATGGGAGCCCGGCTGCCGGAGCTCCGGCGGGGATTTAAAGGGCTCGGGGCTCCCCGCAGTGGCAGGAGCCCTGGGCCCTTTAAATCCCCGCCCGAGCCTGGCTGCCGGAGCTCCGGCGGGGATTTAAAGGGCCCGGGGCTCCCCGCAGCGGCTGGAGCCCTGGGCCCTTTAAATCACCGCCGCAGAAGCCGGTCCGGACCGGACCGGCTTAACTTAACCCCACAATTGCTGTAGGTCGCAAGCTGAGCAATTCATTATTTTTTTTATATATTTCACATACAATTAAATAGTATATTCTTTTTCTAAATCTGTTAAAGGAACTCTATCATAATGCTGTGTGTTTTACTTAGGTACTTACTTGGTTTGAATAAAATATCTGTGTGTAATGAATTCATTGGTAATATTGTTCCAATTCATGAATGCTGAAATGAAATCCCAGATCTGGACACCCTGCAAGGGGAAGAGGAAGTGTGTAACAGAGTGCTAGGAGTCTCAAGCTACTCCAGCACTCTGCTCACAAAGGTACTAGCTATTTGCCCCCCAGTGGATTCAGTTAGTGGGATGGATGCTCATTGGCTTAATTCAGCAGGAGGCTGATGAGAGCAATCAGCCCACCAGGTGGGAACAGTTAGACAGGAGGGGAAGGGGGGATTGGGGAGGGAAGCTGGCCTGGGCCAAGGGATACAGGATAGTGAGATTTTTCCCTCTCCCTCCCCAGAGAGTGGGCTAAGGGGGAAGTTTACTTCCACTTGTGCACTGCTGCACAAAGCTATATAGGTGAACTGGTGGAGGGGACTTAATAAATAACACACTGGTGCTTAGAAACTCCAAAGTGTCATGCCTATGTGTGGTGGTCCAAGGGGTGCAGAAGGGAGGTTGTTACAGGTTGAGAGATGTCAGCTTATATGTGAATTTCAAATTCTGGAGTTTCAATCTGCATATGTGAAGCTGAATAACTTTGTAGTTTGGATACAACTCTAATTCAACGTGAATGTAAATACCATTATCTTGATTCTAGGGCTTACATTTACCTTGATTTGATAAATTCTTCTGTTGAGGGGGCTAGATTAAACTGAAAATTAAAAACAATAGTAATTGAATCCTTGATTAAGCTGATTTTTAAAAATATCTAAATAGCTGAGAGGCCAAAATTACAGGTTAAGAATACCTAGAACCACAGTATTGTTCAGAAACTGTAATTAGGATGGGGTCCCATTGTGAATGGAACTGCACGAACACATATGGAGACATGGATTGCCCCAGAGATCTTACAATCTAAGAAATAGCAACATAGATGATTAGTCCACAGTACTTTGGAGATGGATAAACTGAATATCATTCAATCTACTGTGTTGGGCACATTCCGGATAAGACTGGAAGGCCAAGATTTTCAAAACTTACTTGTGATTTTTGGATGTCCATCTTGAGGGGAAAAAAGGGGCATGACTTTCCAAGGTAGGTGCTCCAATGTGTCAAGTTGGACACCTAAAATCACTTTTCAAATGGGCAAAAAAGGAAGACGAATTCTGCTGTGCTCTGGTTGAAGTGAAATGAGGGATGGACATGTAAATATTATTGTAACATTAAATTTTACATTGTTAAGAAAATTTGAGAAATGAAAATAAAATTAGATGCATCACTCTGTACTTATTTATATGCCACAGCATTTATATAATGTGTCTGGGAATGCTCATTGACATTATCAAGATGCCACGCACCATAAACTATCTAATGAGAGGCCTGATACTTGCATAAACTTTATTCTTTTTAAACTGATACTACTTTAAACTTTCTGTTGTGACAGAAATCTTTACCACATTAACCTAAAGATCAACTACAGGGGGGTTTAAAAGGAAATATGCATTAGTTTACAAAACTGGAAGTTGCTCTTTTTTTCTTTTCTTACCATGAATTGAAATATATAGGCACTTACAGCCAAAGTATTTGTCTTGGGAAAAAATGAAGCAGGAATGCTACTGCCTACTGAATATGTACTTGTAAATTGTGTCGCTGTCGATCAGTATTTTGCACTGGGATCTGGTCTAGACTGGGGGCCAGATTCTCTGCTGGCCTAATGTCAGTGGAGTTGTGCCAGTGGAGAATTTGGCACAGCAGTTCTACCATTTAGCGTTACATTATCAGCAGTGGAGATTAGCAAAAGCTCTGCAGCTGGCAGACCCTTGGTTCAATGGGAGGGGAAGCTGGCAGGGTGATTGAGCAGCCCTTGAATATACCACTTGCTTCTGCCAGAGGTTGTCAACCTTCTGAGCCTATCTGTTCTCCCAGGCCTTCAAGGGGAGGGGATGGAGAGTAAGGTGGCTAAGGGCAGTAGTGTTTAAACATGAACAAGCAATTGTTTTGAACAAGGAAAGAGCATGATGCAAGGGATGTGGTTTAATTAGGCTACAACTTCATAAACTTAACTCATCTAGGAACTACCAGCAATAACTAGTACAGTGCAGATCATCATCCCTTCCTTAATCTTTTCCACAGGGTGGAGGGCTGCTGTCAAACCCCATCCCTCCACAGCTGATTCCTCTGTCCACCCTTGTGTGAGGGTAAAGTGGCTGAGGAAAGGAGGCTCTCTCCTCACTGTACCAGACATGAAGAACCCCAGCACCATTCCCTAGTCTTCCAGTCCCTGTTTATGAGAGAACCAACCCCCCTATGGAACGAGTACCTGCATTGGACACCTACCACAAGTGGTGCCAGCAGTGAGCTTGGGTGCTCTCCCTCTCACTCCCAGTCAGGTTCCCAGATAGCTAACTGTCAGCCAAAAATGTATCCACTCCCCCATCAGAAGGATATACTCCATCGTCCTGAATGACCCAGGTACCAAATAGGATATTTTTGGCGGGTTAATACTGACTCTCCCCTTTCCAAATGCTTCATGTCTTCTGGCCTTGTCAGCCCATGGAAGCCTGGCAGCTCCCTGCCAAAGCCATCACTGCAGCATTTCAGATCCGTTTACAGTCACTCCTGGGGAAAGGTCGTGGATCTGTCCTAAATCTCTCTCTTGTGCCCTGATGACTAAGTCAACCCATTAACAAAATTCCAGGGGATTTCATCCAGGTGTACAATAATTATTTCAGGTGGCTGCTTCCCAGCTGCTAAAGAGTGTAAGACGGGCATCAGCTGGTCCTGAACATCTCTTGCCATTCCAACTCAGATTTGCCTCGCCATGGAGGCCCAGCTGTGAACCACCAGGGGAACTGGCTGCTTACGTGTGGGCCCAATGCATGCAAATCCAAACATCATTCCCTCACTCCTCCATCCATACCAGTTCACAGCTGCCCCGCCACTGAGGCTCAGCAGTGAACTTCCACCTGCCTGCTGGACAAATGCACACTATTATGCCTGCACATCCAGTTACTGGCTTCTGTGACCTGTTCATGTGATTCTGAAGAAAGGAATAAGTAGGAAGAATTTAGCACATAAACCTCTGATTCATTAGTGGGGCCAATGAAAGTGAGTGAGGGTGGGGGAGAGTGAGCGCCGGAGGGAGGGGGGATGGAGTGAGTGGGAGGTGGTGCCTCAGGGAAGGGGCAGGGCCTCGGGGAAGGGGCGGGGCAAGAGTGTTTGGTTGGCAACAATACAACCACCCCTTCCCGACTCCTGAGGGGAGCGGGCATTAAAGGAGCCACTACCCACCTGCCTTGAGATTGCCAGGGTTGTAGTGTGTGAGGAAAGATTTGAATATGTTCTTTAGTATAAATGTACCTACAGAGATTTATAGGCACTTCATTTAAAAACTGAAATAAATAAATAAAATGAATTATTCATTCATACTGTTCAGCTTAAAGGCTTGGGATCTCCTATATATTTGATCTCATGCTTCTTCTTTGCTGCTCCTTAGATGCTCCAGGATTTTTAGAAGAGTCATTAGGGAAGAGGCCCTGGTGTGTGCTCCAGGTAGTGAATTTGCATTATTCTTGAGCAAACTATTCTCTGAGCTCATCTAGTGTCTCCCCACCCCCATCTCCTTTTTCCTCTTCTGTTTTTTGTTTCTTTTCTGCTATACCTTTGCCTTGGCCCTCAGAAATGAATGCTAATAACCCTGTATACTGCATTTACATGCAGTCACAAGGGAGTTTTGCCTGAACAAGGGATGAAGGATTGGATCCAGTGTCCTTTCTCAATCAGTGTAATGTAATGCTGTTCAAATGAGCTGATTTACAACTCACTTGACAAAATACTTAAGCCCCAATCCTGCATACAGCTCTGCCTGGGTGTGTAAATAATATTTACCGAGAGAACTGGTGGAATTGGGGCCCTATAGACTTCTCGTGGGACACATATCATTTCTGCTGATAGAATGTGTTATTTTGTGCATTTTTAGAGTATTTGTATTTTATTGGAAGGGTCATGCCCTGAAAATAGGCGTTTTCCTTGCTTAGGGGCTTATTGACTCCTACTTAATGTCACAGTTCTCTGTTTTGTATTCCTGAGTGTTCATTTTTATTGCATGATAAATGATTATTTATTGGACCTAGTTGAGATTGCCAGACTCCTGCCTCCTTATGATCCTTGTTTCAAACCTAAATTTATTTATCAGTTCAAGTTTCCTTATCTTTCTCTGTAGTGATGCAGTGGACTCATACTTCACTAGCCTCAACTTATTGTTATGGCTAAGCATATGATAGTCAAGTTGACTTACGGTATGTAATTAGTGAGGCAGGCTGAGACCTATCATTCAAACGATTGTCAGGCAAAGTATTCACACAGAACCCCTGGAGCTATCCCACGTGTTAGGAGCTTGATGCCATTTCCTGTGGAGCCAGATGGTAAATTGTACGCAATCCATAGTTACGGTCCATGTACAAGGAATGAATATGCTTGTGCTGAACAGAACATTCCACAGGCTGCATTAGAGCCTGCATCCCTTCACTATTGCTGTATTTTATTCCAAATTTTATTTAAGCTACTACATAGTGATCATCATTACAACCTCCATATGATGTTATTAGAGTGCAAGTGAGTCAAGATGGGATGTTCCAAGCAGACCCGTGTTCACATCAAGCATCATATACTTAGTACTTTGTTAAAGCAAGGAAGCAGTTAAAGCTGGGCAACAATTGAACTGTGAATTTGTCAGCTGCTGCAGTTACTCTGGTGAAGATATCAGCCTGTCACTGTTGGGGCGGATATATGGCTACAAGTATATTGCAGGTTGTCTTGACTTATAATAAGTGATCTGCCCCTGGCATGACTGACAGCAGCATGAGTAAGGCTGATGAACCATTCGGGTGGTGACATTCTGACATTCCCCTGAGCAAATGCAACAAGAACAGCTGCAGTGGTGCTTCCCAATGGTAAATAAAATCTACAAAGTGTAAGAGAAATAAAGAGAACCCCAACGAAGCACTGACTAGTCTGAAATCATTTCAAACATTAAAATCCCCACACAATTTCACTTCAGAGTTGCTGAAGATCTAGCCCCTGCCACGTGTCAGCTAAGATTCTTGTGTAGGATCTAATTCTCCCCCAATCCCCTCTGTTTTTCTTCCTTTGGGCTCAATCTCTCATTTCAATTTAGTTTCCTTTCCTAATTTCTTCCCCTACTCATAGGTTTTCTCTCTGACTCCACATGGAGCTATGAAATGATGTTCAGGGCTGGACCAGCTAATAAAAACAGCATCCCACTGCTCTTGCTGCCCCTGAAAGCCAGTGAGCAGCTTCTCAAGCTGGGCAGCCCAAATAACAGCCATATACTTGAGTCACATTCCACATCTCTTTCCTCAGTGTGGGTTTATTAAGCAAAAGAATATACAAAAGGCTAAAAATAATACCAAATGCTTAGGGACAGGGACCTTTCCAGCTTTCCACCGTTGGGGAGAGGGAGGGCATAGCCTACTCTTTTGGTAGCCCTTCCTTGCTACTGTGGAGAGCCCCACTCCTGGGTCCTTCTCTGATTTTTGGTCTCCCTATACGGATAATCTTTCTTTATAGCAGGCACTGCTTGCAACCTATAGTCACATGATACCTGTCATGTGCTCCCTGAATGCAGTCCCTCAATCTTAAAGGGCCAACCCTTGGAACACATTGTAGGAACACATGCATGCACTCCAGAACCAGGGCCCTGTTACACTTCCCAAGTGCTTTTGGACCCATTCTAAAGTCCCCTGAAGCCTTGAAAAGACTCACATTGACATCAGTGGATTTTGTATTGGCCCTGAGTGCCCAAGCATCTTGTTAATAGATTTTTAAGGCTAGAAAGGCATGTGATGATCTAGTCTGACCTCCTGCATACCACAGGTTATGGACTTCACCCAGTGATTCCTGCATCGAGTGCAACAATTTGTGGTTGCATCTCTTTTAGAAAGACATTCATCTGCTATGGTGATCAGCCTCAGACCATGTGGGAGAAGAGCTGCACTAGCGAACCCATCCCAACAGTACTTCACATCTTCACACCAGTCCAGTGACCTTAAATAGAAGAGACTATCTTTAGAATGGCCAAAGAGAAAATGAAAAGGTACAGGGGAGATAATGATTCAAAGTCCCAATTATATGATCACGTAGCATTTCCTGCAGAACTCCGTATTTATCACAGGAAAAGAGAAAATTCAGAAGTGCTATTGTACTACATGACGCTCTATTTCTTTCTTTCACTGAAGATGTCTTTTATGTTATATAAGACAATTTGAATCCTCTGAACAAATCTCTAAAAATCCTAATCAAAAATTGCAATACAGTGTAGCTCAGGCTGGGATCTGACACATTCAGGAAAGGACAAGTGATATTAAAATAGATTTAGTACTGAGTGGGAGCTAATCTTGATATCAGATGACATTAATAATATAACAGAATTCACTGTGCAAGTTGGCTTCAGTGGAGCTCAGCTTTCTAATTGAAACCTTCCAAGAAAATTGCACCAAGTCATCAAGGTGGTTATTTTAAACCACTGGAAACAAATCAAGGCACTGAGCAAATATCAGTGTACAGGAATCCAAAGTGGTATATTAGATTAAGCTGTTTAAATGAATGTTGACTTGTGCTTGTTTAAAAATCCTGAGGCTCTATTTTAGTACTTTTAGGATAGGGCAAGTAAAACTATGAGTTAGAGCAGAGCTGTAACTACACATTTTCGTGCCTGGGGTGAGCAAGCATATTTGCGCCCCCTGCTGTTTTTTCATGGCATTTTTCCATCCCCATGGCTTTGTGCCCTGGGCAACTGTCCCACTTGCCCCGCCCCGGTTACAGCCCTGAGCTAGAGTATCAGGTACAGCTATGGGGGAAAGAGAATAACAGCGATTACTTGGTATAGATTTTAAAAACATATGCTGCATCCATTTTATTACATTCTAGCATCTTTTAATCAAAGCTTCTAGTCTATATCCTGCTGCCCATTGGCAGGATGGGCATCAACCATCTACTTTATTTCAGATACAGTGGCCAGAGAACAGTTTTAAAATATGTTAAAGACAGCTAGACAGAGAATGGGGATCAATTATTCTCTGTGTTTACCACAGATAGGACAAGAAGTAATGGGTGTAATCTGCAGGAAGAGAGATTCAGATTAGATATTAGGAAAAACGTTTTGACTATAAGGATATTTAAGCACTGGGATAGGCTTTCAAGGGATGTTGTGGAATCCCCATCTTTGGAGATTTTAAAGAACAAGTTAGACAAACACTCGTCAAGAAAGGTCCAACCTTAGTGCAGGGGGCTGGACTAGATGACCTTTTAAGGTCCTCTCCAGCCCTGTTTTTCTGTGATTCTATGAAATGAGCTGGAGATGTTGTTGTTAAAGTCTGATCATGTGCAGCAGACATTTTGGATCCATTTCTGAAAAAGATGAAAACCCCCAGAATGCTTTGTAAACTGTTTTCAGTTGAAACGTTGTATTTTGCTTCTGCTCAATGGATGTTAATTCAATGGAAAAGCAGCCCATGGAGTGGCTCAGTCAGTGTAGTGAAGCAAAGATGAAAGGCAGGATTTCACAGGACTGTCTAAAACCTGAACTTTGCCTGGTAGAAGTTTGAAATGATGGTACTGCCGACACTTACCTATGTAAAAATCTTTAAGACTGCTAATACGTCTACCAAAAAAAAAAAAAAAAAGAAGAAGAAGAAAAATGGTATAACAGAAAGACTAGTGCACCTTCACTTGAGTAAATGATAATGGACAAAAAAGTCATCACCATCTAACTTTCACCTTCTCATTCAGAAGCACACAGGGCGGTCACAGTGAAGCACTCTGGGATAGCTCCCTGAGGCCAATACCGTCGATTTGCATCCGCACTACCCCAAATTCGACCCAGCAAAGTCGATTTTAGCGCTACTCCCCTTGCCGGGGAGGAGTATAGAAGTCTATTTTAAGAGCCCTTTAGGTCGATGGAATGGGGTTGATTGTGTGGACGCATTCATTTTTAAATCGACCTAACTCAGCTAAATTCAACCTAACCCCGTAGTGTAGACCAGGCCATGGTCTAAATATATTTAATCCTGCCTCAGTGCAGTGGGATGGACTAGATGCCCTCTTGAGGTCCCTTCCAGCCCTACATTTGTATGATTCTATGGTTATAGTGCGGGAGATTACCAGTGTAAAGTTACCCTTGTTTTCTTATGGTTATTTTGTCCAAATATGTATAGGGCTTCTATATTAGAATTTTCTCTATTCTTAAATTTTAAACAGAAAGCATTAGAAAGAATAGTATATTTATGTTCAGGCATTAATTGTCTTTCCCAAAGTTATGCTCTGAGCTCTAGATGAAGAAAAGAGATTTAATTCCAACTAAACAACTGAAACCACAAACAGAATATTCTTCCTTTATCATCTAAGTGAATGCCGCAAATATTTACCCACCTAATTTAAAATTAAGTATATGATACATAGAAGCAATAATGTACAACAGATGGATTAACTGCTGCTAAGTGGCTGGATACATAAAATGCTTTGATCAGGTGCTGTAAGTTTGACGGTTAGTCATTACATGTTAGTTAAAGATTTGACAACATGTGTATTACGATTTCAGTAATAATGACAAGATGTATTGTGTTGAACTGTGACAAAAGTGACTGTTTTTAAAAAACTTTTCTTAAAATTTTCTGAGAATCCAGAAATATAAACGCATAGAATATTCAGCATCCAAAACTAAAGAGTTAAATCCCAGCTCTGCCAAGTTCACAATTTTTGTATTACATAATTTCACATGCACTTTTTTGCTTTCATTTTTGCAATTGTGCTTCATTTTAACATTATTTTTATTTGTGTTTTTTTTAAAGAAGCTTGTTTACACATTGTTTACACAATGCAAATTTTCCCGTTTTCAATGAAATAATCATGTTTGTTTGAAAAATTACGTATTTTAATCCATTTTCACTTGGCAATGGGCCCAGTTTTGCTGCAGAGTGTTACTGATACATCCAATCCCAACTAACCAGCAGAGCTCAAATATCAGATACTCTCCACAAACTGCTTTCAGTTACTCTATAGAGCAAAAAGGGGAAAAAGAGTAAATTTGAGGGAAATGCATGACCTGATGGTAGCTATTCAAATGAGCAGATAAAGAACTAAGATAAATTATTCATTGTGAAGTATTCATTCAGTTGGGGAACTCAAAAATGTTGTATAAGTTAAATTATCCAGTGAGAGATGTCTAGATGAGGTTTTGGTATCAGTCAATACTCTGTTGATATATGGGTGGCTGGGCAAAGAGCAATGTCAGAGGCTTGTGTATGATAATAAAAATCACTCTTTAGGCTTTTACAAATACATTAAGCTACTGCTTTATCTGTGGGTAGCATCACATTGAATATATTGACGGAGACTGGCTACTAGAGGAAGACATGGTCACACTTATATGGTATTTCTAGACCTAGTTGAAAAACGAATAAACAATTTCCCTCACGATTTAGAAATTTCAAAGCTGTTTCCATTTTGTAGGGTTGGAAATGAAACAGCATTTCATATTTTTAAATATTTGTAGAAAAAAAATGATTTTTTCCTTTCTTTTCCTCTTCCCTTTTTACCACTGAGTGCTATAAAAATAAATGATGTCCCGTGTTCCCCACCCTTCTTTTGTACTCTTTAACTTTTCAAAACTTCTCCAAGTTTTGAAAAGTTACAGATAGGGTGACCAGATGTCCCGATTTTATAGCGACAGTCCTGATATTTGAGGCTTTTTCTTATTTAGAAGCCTATTATCCCTCACCCCCATCCCGATTTTTCACACTTGCTGTCTGGTCACCCTAGTTAGAGTGGCAAATAAAAATGAAACTTAACTCAGCCACTTTATCCAACCTTCCTCTCTGTTTGATAAGTTAGAGTCTTCTTTTGTATGGCTGGTGTAGAGCAGCAACTACAATTTCACCTGAAGTTGATCAAGCCACATGGCTACATCAGGAGTAGCAGAATTTATTGCAGTAATGCCTCCTTCATATTTATAAATTGGACAGTAGGTAGTGATATGTTCAATGGTCTGTCTTGGGGAACCACAGTTGCACACCAGGGAGTCCTTGATTTTTCCATTAGTGCATTAGATATCCACATCTACCATGTTTGGTTCGAATTCAGTTCAGAGTTGACCAGGATGACCATGGAAGGTCAAACCCATGAAACTTCTGCGTGGGATCTGGCAAAAGGTGCTTATTTTTTTTAAGTCTTGTTTAGCCCAATCTTCTTTCCAAGCCTCCTCCTGATCATAGCCTGATTGCATGAGGCTAAACAAATGTCCCCAGAAAGGCTTGCAAGACTTAAGACATTGTGGGGGGACGTAGTTAAGGTCTCAGTGAATAGGAAGACATCTGTTTTCCTGGATTCGTTGAGCTTTGTGGAATGTTGCAGCAGTTTGGCGTATTGGTGGGGGAGCGATGTTAGGACAGGTAGCCATGGTGTTGGAGTCGACTTAAGGGTTCCCATGATGCACCGCATCACTGTATTTAGCTGGATAGCCACAAGTCATGTGTGGCTGGATCTGCTCCATACCGGTGCACAATATACAGCTACTGAATATACAAGTGTTATTGCAGATGTTTGCAACACTGATGCTGATGCACCCCAGATTGTACCTGCTAGTTTCTGGATTATGTTGCCTCTCATTTTTATCTTTGCTACCTTCTCGAGATAATCATGGAAGGAGAGGGTGCGACTGAGTTTCACTCTAAGATATGTTGGAGTGTAATCATGTTGCACATTTTTACCACAGAAAGCTACTTTCAGTGTCAGGTTTCAGGGGGGGTAGCTGTGTTAGTCTGTATCAGCAAAAACAATGAGGAGTCCTTGTGGCACCTTAGAGACTAACAAATTTATTTGGGCATAAGCTTTTGTGGGCTATAACCCCCTTCATCAGATGCATGGAGTGAAAAAAAGTAGGCAGGTATAAATATACAGCACATGAAAAGATTGGAGTTGCCTTACCAAGTTGGGGGAGGGGGGCAGTGCTAATGAGGTCAATTCAGTTAGGGTGGATGTGGCCCATTCCCAACAGTTGACAAGAAGGGGTGAATATCAACAGAGGGAAAATTATAGTAGGTGACTTCTGGGTATCCTTCTGGCTTGATCTCTATCAAGCTTTCTTAGAACTACAATACCCACCTGGGGAAGTGAAGAAACAGACTGACAGAGCCAGAAGAGTACCCAGAAGTCAACTACTACAGGACAGGCCCAACAAAGAAAGTAACAGAACGCCACTAGCCATCTCCTACACCCCCAACTAAAACCTCTCCAGAGCATCATCAAGGATCTGCAACCTATAGGGCTCCTCGTTGTTTCTACTTTGTGTGTTTTTGGCACTCTATTATCAAGATGAAATGCACTTACTATTGTTTTTCCAGGGGTTGGTTTGAGCCTCCATTTCCAGAAATATTGTTCCATATTTTGGAGGCCTTCAGTTAATGCTTTCTCAATGTCATGGAGGTTTGATGCTTGGATTGTCATGGCAAGATCATCTGCATATCCGAATTTATATGATTTAGTTGGAGGCATGTCACTTATGTAAATATTTAAAAGGGTTGGCGCAAGTACAGAGCCTTGTGGTAGCCCATTGTTTATGATACGGAGTGAGCTGGTCTTATTACCCAGGTACCCCCAGAGGCATCTGTTACTCAGCATGGTCCACAGCAGACGAAGTGTTTGGTAGCAAGGTATAATTTTAGTAAGTTTAAGCATCAGGCCCTTAATCCATACAATATCATATGCAGATGACAGGTCAACAAATACTGTGCCAGTCTTTAGGGGTTTTTTTTTTAGCCAGCTTCAATGTGAGTTGTGAGTGCCAGCACTTGGTCACAACAACTACATTTTGGCCGGAAGCCTGCCTGTTCGACAGGGATAATTGGCTCAGTAAAAGGGCGTATTCTTTTGAGGATGATACATTCAAAAAGTTTATAGGTCGTACATAGTAGAGAAATTGGCCTATAGCATCCCACTTCATCAGGGGGCTTTCCAGGCTTTGGAATGGCAATTATCATTGCCTCACGCCATATTTCAGGGATCTGTACTGTCCTTAAGGTAGTGGAATACTGTCCTTAAGGTAGTTGCTAGCCATTGGAGTTCTATGGGGATGAGATGGTGGAGGAATTCTGGTGGAATACCATCAGGGCCTGCAGCCTTCCCTTTTTTCATCGCAGCAAGTCCTTCTTTTACTTCCTCAATGCTGACAGTGGAAGGTTCTCCTTGGGGGAACTGATCCAAGTGTTCGGTAGAGTTGTTGGACACATTCCCAATAAGTAATAGTAACAAACTTTTCATACATAATCAAGTGCCCCTTGTGCCCAATCACCTAAATTATATAATATTTTCCAGTACCAACTGATGAAATGTGTCCTTAAATAAGAAAATACTTATATTTTACTCTAGAGCGGGACAAACTCTTTGTAGCAGATGGTTTGTTCAGCCAATTGAATCCCTTTTTTTGTTTCTGAATTGAACAGATTTTGTTATTTTACAAATTTATTTGTTCAAAATTGCTTTATACAATTGGCTGGTGCAAATATATTTCAGCCTGTGGATTCCTCACAAACTATTCACCAGGGATATTACTATCAGTATTCACTACTCACCATTCGTTTGGAGTGAAATTCACCCCTGGGCACAGGTTTGGTACAAGGTCTTACCCCAGGTCAATGGATACGTTTTGATCTTACCCCGAAGACAATGCTGTAGTCAATTTCTCTGGTAAACTAACTAAAGATTTATTAGCTAAGAAAAAGAAATGTGAGTTATTCAGAGGTTAAAGCAGATAAAATACATTGCAGGTAAATCAGAGTTTTTAAATCCAAATGGTAGCAGAGGTATAGTAATCTGCTGGTTTTCCATAAGTCTCTCAGGGAAACCCAAACAGCTTTGGGGATCTCTTTCGTGTATCTGGAATGCCCCCTGAAAGTGTCCAAACAGCTCAGAGATACAGGCTTGCTCCCAGGGTTCATTCTTATAGCTGTCTTCCCTGGAAAGCAGTCTGGCATATGTTCCCATCACCATATGGGTCCATAGATTTCCCATTGTTGATAAACAATGGCCCGTACTTTGAAGTTAGCATGATTCTCATTTACAGTTCTAAGGCTTCAATTCTGGTTAATGGGCAATGCAATTACAGAGACATACATAATGCATTTAGTTACAGCCAGGCAGACAATCTTTCATTAGTTTTCCTGGACAATGTGATAGCCAGAAACAATCCTTCATTAGTTTTCATGCAGTTTTACACATTAAGTAAATTCTCATCTAAATGCTAATACAGGGGTCGGCAACCTATGGCACGAGCCGATTTTTAATGGCACGCTGCTGTCTGCCGGGGTCCTGCTCAGCCTGCTTCCGAACCCCGGCAGCGGGCTGAGCCGGAGCCCAGCAGACAGCAGCGTGCTATTACAAGTCCTGCCCGACCCAGCCCGCTCTTCTCCACCCCCCGCCAACCGCTCTCTCTGGCGGGGGAAGGGGGCAGAAGCAAGCTTGGTCCTGCCGGCTGCTGCTGTACAGCAGGCTCCGCTGGCAGCCAAGCTTCCACCTCCCCGCCTCTTCCCCCAGCGTGCTGCGTGGAGCCCCGCCTCCTCTCCCTCCCTGCCGCCGATGGCCCTTGCGAGGGAGGGGAGAAGAGCAGCCCCAGCGCCCTCGCTGCTCAGACTTGTAAGGAGGCGGGGAAGGGAGGCAGGAGCGAGGCCTTGGGGAAGGGGGGTAGGAGCGGGGCGTATCCCTCCAGCCCCCTGCCGTGAGCCACTCAGGACAGGGGGCTGGGAGCACCCCCCTGATCCCAGCCCACCCCCCAGCCCTCTGCCCTGACCCCTGCACCCCCTTGCACCCCAGCCCCCTGCATCCCTCCCACGACCCCATCCCTGATTCCTGCACCCTCCACACATACCCAGCCCCCCCACACCCTCCTGCCCTGACTCCTGCACTCCCCACACCCCCTGTCCTGACTCCTGCACTCCCCACACATACCCAGCCCCCCCATGCCCTGACTCTTGCACCCCACACATCCCCACCCCCCACCCTGAGCACCAGGTTGGCAGGGGGCTGAGCGGGGCCGGCGGCTGGGGTCCCAGCTGGCAAGGGGCCAGCAGCCAGAACCCCAGACCGGCAGCAGGCTGAGTGGGGCCGGCAGCCGGGACCCTGGCTGGCAGGAGCCAGCGGACGGAACCCCAGACCGGCAACAGGCTGAGCCGCTCGGCCCGCTGCTGGTCTGGGGTGCCGGCCCCGCTCAGCCTGCTGCCAGTCTGGGGTTCTGGCTGCCTGTCCCTTGCCAGCCGGGGTCCCAGCCGCCGGCCCCGCTCAGCCCACTGCCAACCTGGGGTTCTGGCTGCCTGTCCCTTGCCAGCCGGGGTTCCGGCCGCAGGCCCCGCTCAGCCCGCTGCCGGCCTAGGTGAACGGAACCCCAGGTCCGCAGCGGGCTGAGCAGGCTGGCAGCTTAAGATAGGCATTTTAATTTAATTTTAAATGAAGCTTCTTAAACATTTTGAAAACCTTGTTTACTTTACATACAACAGTAGTTTAGTTATATTATATATAGACTTATAGAGAAAGACCTTCTAAAAAACGTTAAAATGTATTACCGGCACGCGAAATCTTAAAGTGAATAAATGAAGACTCGGCACACCACTTCTGAAAGGTTGCCAACCCCTGCGCTAATACATCCTTTGATCTAGGATTAATTATCAGGATACACATAATGTAAATCAACAAGTTACAGATAAGTGAAGACAATACCATCAACATATTTTGAGCTATACTAACAAGTGAATTGGTTTGAACACATTATGACCTTTTAACATTTCTTTGACATTCATCACAAGTAAATTGATCTGTGGCTTTAGCCTGAGCTGGAATTGAAATTGCATTAAGCAACCTGACAAAATCTGTCACATGTGGTTCATTTTTTTTCTCATCCTCTCCCTATGGGTGGAATTGTATATATAGCATAGTGTTTTGGTAATGTTTTTGTTTTGGGTTGGAATGTACACTCTCTTTTTAAAATATAGCTTTGAGTGGGGGGGATGTAGGTTTACAGTTAATTCTTCCCCAGGGATAGAACAAATGTGCTTTCCCTCTAATGTTATGGGCCACTTGTTGGGGACTTTGATCAAACTTCTGTTGAAAGGACTGGGAAAGTGATTTCCATACTTTAAAGACAGAAAAACATTTCATTTCTGTTACTGCAAATCAAGTGCATTATGGGAGGCTCCAAGATTCAAAGGTAGTAGAGTCTTGTGTCCTTGCTCTCTGATATGCTTCCTTTTGATTGCGTTGCTTCATTGTCTGTTTTCTGTAATTTCTTGTACTGTTCAAGGCCTGACCTTTCCTATGCCCTGTCTAATGTAGAATGGATTGCAATGGATATAAGAGAGTGAGATGATAATTGGTGCCATGAATCCTTCTGCTAAAGTTTTACGAGTACTGCATTTTTGCTTATAATCTCTTCACTAGAGAAGTGTGCTGCTATCTTTGTCTGCTTATTTGCCTACCAGTAAGAGTTCTCACTGTACTGTGTATATAATTAAGAGAGAGAACAAATTAAAAAAAAAACAGACTGGGACCATTCCATGAAGGACAGCATACAAATTGATTAGTGCCCTTGGGAAAGGTTAATCTCACTCTTCTAAATTTTGCTTTCTCTCTGTCTGTATGTTTGTATAGAGCTTGCTTTCAGAGGTGCTGAGCACCAACAACCCCAGCTGATGTCAATGGGAGCTGCAGGTTCTCAGCAGCTCTAGACATCAGATCCATAGTGCATGATATACCTGGAGTTTTACAGCCAGCAGATATTTACTTCTTGCACAGCTCTAGTGAAACTGATAGTGTTTCAAGGGCCACTGTTAGGACTTAGGGGCAATCAGTGAGGTTATTCTTATCGTTCACTGACTTCTATCTTGCCTTTCCCCTACTAATCCTCTTCCCTATATGGCATCTTTCCCTATTCCTGAATTTAGGACATACATATTGATCAGTTCTGTTTATTTTTAAGCCCCACACTTCAAAAAACTAGACCTTACTCAGCAAACTGTCTGTCAGTGCTTTCCGAGAGCAATAGACGATAGTCCCATATTAAGTCTTTCGCAGCCACAGAAATTTATTGGTTTCTCACATCTTTCACAGGATCCAAAAGCGAGCAGAGGGCACTAATATTTAAATTAAATACAAAAGTTTGTATCATTAATGTTAGAATGTTACGGTCCCCAAAGTCAGGAAATGCAGTGTGAACAGTCTCATCATATTAATCGTAATTTATCCACATTGCACATAGAGGGCTCAAACTTGATCTTGCATACACAGCCACATCAGTCCCATTGAAGCAAACTGGAACTGTGTAAGCAGATCTGAGAACAGAATTAGACATGTACTTAAACAGCGCTAGCCTTCAGTGATATTCCATACTTTATGTATGTTTGGTGAGTTAAGGTTGTTTCCAGACTTTTATATTTAAAATTTCAATATTGAGCCAGATCTTACCCAAAACCATGGGGAGGAACTTTCATAGTTTTTTATTCCAAGTTCATTGTGAGAGGCACCATTTGCCTCTTTGCAGAAGAAGCAGGGTTTTAGCCATGAAAGCACATAAGTAGAGCTGAGAAAAATTTAAATTTCTGTCCCATGAGAAATTCCAATATGTCAACGTTTGTTTATGTTCCAAATCAGAATGAAATGTTGAAATGTATCTTTTATTTTGTGGAACAAATTATTTAAAAAAAAATTCAACTCAGAAATGGTGAAATGTTTTGTTTTGACACTCAGTTGAAATGGAATATTTTGGCCTTTCCCCAAATCAAAATGTTTCATTTTGCTGCTTTTATCTTTGTTTTCTTATTGTGGTGCATCCTCTCATTGGAGTTTTAATTCAGGAGCCTGATGCCCCCACTCACCCCTAAGAGCCAGGCTGCCTGGCTGGACTACATCTCCCATGATGCACTTGTAGTCACGTGACTTCCATGATACAGTACACAGGTTTGATCAGAAGGGAGTCAATTTGGTCCCTCTTGTATAAGGGAAGATGTAGTCTTCCAGAGAGCTCAGCCCATAGGGGAGAATAGGGGCTGGGGAAGAGGGAGAGGAAAGAGAGAGAGAGATGGAGAAACAGACACAAACTACAACTCCTATGAGGCAATGCGCCATAATAGGGAAATGCAACTTAATATTGAATTGAATAGAAATGAAATGTTTCAGGTGAGTTCAACAAACTGAAATATTCCAAGTCAGGTCAAACTGACTTGAAATAAAATATTTTGTTTAGATTTTCCCAATAGAAAATTGAAAAACATTAGCAAAAGTGAAATTTTCCTGTGGCAGATTTTGATTTTACAGAAACTGAATTTTCTGTCAATAATAATTTTAATAGAAAATTCATGACAAGCTCTACCCATAAGATCTGTGTGAAATGATAGGACAATCTGCACTTAAGACTATAGGTTTCCTGTAAGACCCCTGCTGCTCCCTCCAGTTCTTTGTTATTTATAACCCGGGCTGGAGACTGGTATTCAGCAAGAACTAGCTTGTACAGTTTAGACATTTGAGTTGTGTGCATGGAAGAAGTCCTAATCTTTTCACATCAGAAAAAGTGTTTATTTTCCCCATCTTTGCATAACTCAAAAATGGGAGGAATTTATTAAACCCAGACCTGAATTCAGTCCTTAGTCATTAATTATTAATTAGTCATTAATTATTTGTTTAATTGAGCAAGTATACCAATTCATCATTCAGAATAATTTGAGTGTTTTATGTGAACATATTTCAACTAGTGTATTTGCTTGCAAATGTTTTGTTGTGTGCTTTGATAACTCTTGTTCAATATTTAAGCTGTCTGGTTTCTTTAGTCACATGGTATTATTTCTTTTTCCTTGTATGGATGACTGTAGCCTCTAAAAATGGGAGATGGCCTTGAATAGGTCACATTGTTGAATGTGAGTGTTCGCCAGATATTTATGTGAACAAAATGAATTGTCAAAGAAAGGTAATTGAGAGAGGCAGTAAACATGATCCAAGAAATGTTAACAGAATTTTTCCACCATTTGCCCATAGATGGATCACCAGGAGTTAAATTCTCTTTTCCAGTCTTCTGATTCTTTCAAGCCTGCATGACCTGTGGTGTAGAAAACAGCAGGTCAGATGAGGTTGGAATAGAACATTATTTGCACTGCCCTTGTTTTATTCAGAAATGTGGCTTCCTGGTTAATTCCTAAAGTCTCTAGAAAACAGGTGCAATGCTGAAGGGTTCTACTGTATCTATGGCAACCCTGGTCTCAGACCATTTTTATTTTATCTAAAGAAATAGGCTGGCTTCCTGAAGATAAGTAAATTGTTGTTCTGAGCTGTTAAAGAGCTCTGGTAATAAAAATACTACTGAATACCACTAATGATTTTGCATGAAATAACATGAATTATATTTCTGCAAATCATTATTTGCCAGACTAATTATAGATTTTTTTTTATAGAGAAACACAAGAAAGAGCATAAAATTGGACCTCATTACCTATTCCAATCATTATTTCTGGCATTCTTCTTTTGTTAATCATGTCCATATACTCTATTGTCTGACCACTGAAATAATGAGCTGGCATTAAAATTTGTAAATTAGATCCAATGTGTTTATGTTCCCAAACAGAATAATACATCTAAATAATATTGCTTCTTTAAAGGAGAAAAAGTGAATTTTGAAGGCAGTTTTATTTGAAATAAACATTTTTTCTTTATCTGCCTTTGTATTTGTTATTTCCTTCCCCTTAGTCTTCTTTGATTTCTTCTCTGCCTCCATATCCCCAACACTCCCATGTTTAATGATGGGAAGAAATGGCTCATTTAAGTCTTCTCAAACTTAGAGGTATTCAAAAGGGGCACAACAAGCATCTTGTTACCTGGTGCATACAGCTGGATTGGACTCCTTTCCAAAGCTATTATCACAAATGCCTTTAAAAGCAGATATTGGAGGTAAGGGTGCATGCAGAGAAGGGGAGTGAAAGAAGAGACAGAGCGACTTGCTTTCCTTAAATGCCCCACATTTTGAAATATTATTTGACTGACTGTTTACCACACAAGTGATGAACAAAGTCTACCTCACCATCCTAGTGATGAAATCTCATTGTTAATTTTTCCTGTTTCCTGGACTTCTAGGTATTGATATTTATCCATATCAGCACTCCCAGGGATAGTAATAATAATAAAAAGGACACCTATACATAGCAGACTGATGCAACAATACAAATCAAGATGAATAGAATTCTCATCCTACTTATTAGAATCACACTTACCAAGGATCACTACTCAAAGGTTTGTATGCAGTGTTGAGGTAGCCATGTCAGTCTCAGGATATTGGAGAGAAAAGGTGGGTGAGGGGACCTGAAGAAGAGCTATGTGTAAGCTTGAAAGCTAGTCTCACCAACAGAAGCTGGTCCAATAAAAGGTATTACCTCACCGACCTTGTCTATTCAAAGGTTTGTTTTTCTCTCTCAGAAAGGAGGAAGTGCCAAGCTATAAAGATCAGCCTGTTTAAAATGGTGTCTTTTGGTCTTACATCATCATCCTAAGTAAAGAATATACACCATGGAATAACCAGATAGATTAGCTCATAGATCCAGGTAACTTACTGGTATGAAAAAAATATATGAATTGGGCAAATAGACCAAATATTTAGGTTCCTTTTTGTTTCTTTAGTGGTGAATCATCTGTATTACACATGCTCTTCTAAACGTCGCACCTTAACTGTGATTCTTCAGAGTTCTAACTCCAAACTGCCTCTCATTTGTTTTATGCTTTAAAAAGCAGTGTATGTGGAGCAGCGGGGAGAAGGAAGGTAAATTCACTTTTTTCAGTGATTGGCTGCCCCTAGTTTGACGAGGTCTCTGAAGGTTTCCCACTTACTGAGAATTAGAAGTCTGTAAATGGAGCAGGAAGAAAATGAACAAATTTGCACTTGGTAGATGAGCACTGTAAACTAAATCATCTCATTGCACTTGTCAGCAGTTAGCATTTAGGAAAAAACTGTGTGACCGCATGCACATAGAAATTGATAATCCGGTTCAGTCAACTCTTCATAAAGTGCTTCCACAAAAACATATGAGACGAAGAATATGATTCATTATTAACATTGTATGCAGTTTTCCAAGTTAGCAGGCAGCACATTTGCATTGACAATTACTATTTTTTTTGCCTTTATTGAATCCTGAACAACATACTGATTTTTTTTTTTTGCAGTTCAAGGGAAAACCAGTCCTGTCAAAACAAACGTCAGGCTTTTTAGAATGGAGTTGAGATGAAAGGGGTGTCTGAAAGTTTGGTAGATTTGATGGATTAAATCAAGACTTGGCCAAACTCAAGAATGAGGAAAGTTCTCTTTTTATAGAATCCTTTTGTACTTTCTTGTTTGTCATAAAATAAATAAATAAACTCCTCTGCTTTGTGACTGAAGCTCATTTAAAACCTACTGAATCAGATGTAAAGAGTGCTAAAGAAAAAGAGTACATGCAGGCAAACTTTGTCACTTTCATCTTACATTTTTATGATATGATTGTCAATTATGCTCTTTTGCGTTTAAAGTTAAATATAGAACAGCTAGTGGAGTCGTAAAGTTAGGTGTTCATTAAAATATTACCTGTGCTGACAAGTGGGTCAGTTTTAAAAAAATATCCTGCTGATTATATACTTCTTTGTTATAACTGTGGTTTCTTTTATTGATGAGCTATATTACTTAATTTGATGAAAAACCTTGTTATAATAAATTCCATTGGAAGGAAATACTTACCATGTGGGAAAGATGAATCCATTGTGATTTTTTAATGATAGTAACTGCACTTAATATTATGTATTGTAAAATTTACTAAATGGTCCAATATAGCATGGACATAGATATGTATATATTTTCAGAAGTTGTACTGTTGTTTACATAGAATGACCAAGATAATAAAGGCAAGATAAACCATATGAGACAAAGCAATGTTTTATTCATGGTACAAAATCATACATTTGTATCTGTGATTATCCTTTCAATCATCATTGGTGAAATATGGGACGTGTCCTATATTGACTTTTATGGCACACCAAGCACCAAATAGGAGATGTTTCTTAAAATAAGCAACTTTAAAATAAGGGTCACCTTATATATGCAGATATCTTGCAATTATTTTTACCATAGCATCCACTTTTCTACTGCCCTATCTTATGACAGACTAATTTTTTAAACATTGTCGTTTAGCTGTTGGCATGCAATTAAAGGCAATCTTAATTTCATTGTTCAAGAAAGTGACATGCTGGAGCAAAAGGTCACCACGGAAGGGCTTTGAGAGGAGATTCTGTATGGAAGCATTCAGCATGAAAAAATATCACAGTCTTGCTAATGTACGTTTTCTCCCCTGACTTGTATTTAGTATCTGAGAGCAACTGAAATGTAAGTAGTGATTTTTTTATTTTTTGGAGGATAAAGAATGAGAAAAATTTTGAACATACAAATGGTCTGGGCTAGTGTTGACTCTGGTGACATACTAGTTTGCAAATCTGGAGAACATAATGCATCGGAGAAGCATAAAATCAAGGAAATGTTTTAACCTAATTAAATGTTTTCCTTACGAAAAAGCATTCAGCTAACTTTTTTTGTTCCTTCTTTCTGCTCAGGTATATTGGCGCTACCAGGAGAAGGAGCAGGTAAGCAGAAACAGATGGCAATTAATTTGGTACAAGGACAACTCTAGAACCTGAATAGAGTGGTCCACTGATATTCATTTACTGCTTTTTGAAGTCTTTAGGAAAATGACTTTAATATAGAGCATTATTTCAGTTATTTAAGTATCATAGTCATTTAATTAGTAAGCTCTCTTATGGAACACCCCACTTTACTCTGTCCAAACTTAATACCATGTTCCTTACTGTGAATTTAATCTATCGCCTGGTCCACTGGTCTGTTATTACACATCGTGCTTTTGAAAGGTTTGCTACTAGAAAAGATTAATATTTTGCTCACTTTAGAACATCTGTACGTATGTCTGTAATTGAAGTTCTCAAATAGCATTTATCATTTCATTTATATCCCGATGTGTGATCCTTTGGCTACATCAATGAGAAAAAGAGGAAAGAAAAAAAATGCAAGCTATTATCCTTGAGAGGGATTCTTGTTCCTCCTGTTTTTTCAGCCACAGAATGTGTACGCAAGTTTGGATGCTTTAGAGTTGAAAAGTCATGAAAAGCCTTTTCATAGTGACTAGGGCCCACAGGTTTTAATAGAGAACATGCCTGTTTAATTGAGAAGGCTTGATTCAGGCAGTGTGTATTCACATGCACCTTGCAAAATTAATTACTGTATGTCATAGTGGACTTTACAAGATTGGTAGAAGTATTCATATTTTAAGCTGGAATCCACTTCATTCTTGCTGCTTCTTAGGCTTGGGATGGTCTCCCTTATAATACACACATTCCCTGAAGGCTCACCTTCTTAATCCACCATGGAAACAAATGCCACACGTGCACTCAACTGACAACATACATACAGCTTTTGAGCTTGGGCACCTAGGGTGTTATGGGTTGTGACAGGAACTGTATGTAATATGCTGTGCTGAACACAGTGTTTACTTTTCTTTAGATAGTAATAACCTTTCTAAGTGTGGAGGGATTTTGTTTTATATTTGGTGAATGTGGCTATTAGACATAGAGACACATGCAGTTATGTCATTTTATAGGTGCCATAAGGGATTTGGTACTACTTTTTGTTATTTGGTTTTTACTAGCCAATGGACACCCAGCCTTTTCTGCTCATAAATACCTAAATGTATAGTATAGGACTTAAGCCTGACCCTTCTTCTTTGCTGCTGCAGAGAGCCTTGATGGTCGATCTGGTGTCACTGTGGGGGAAAGGGGAGAGTTCAGAATGCTTGGAGCTCTCCACAAAGGACCTCATTCCCTGAGTGCCACAGAAGTATGTTCTGCAGGACTCTCTCTGGTGTCCCAGCACACATGGAGTGGGGGTTAATGGGTGTGACAGGTGTTCCATAATTACACAATTGCCAGTTATTATTTCTTAGTAGTGGTTGCAACACCTGCTGGGGCTACTGCTCTGCAGGGTGTGTGGGGGAATTTCTGCATCAGACCCTTGTGGCTTTCACCTGTGCACTGCTCAATTACTAAGGCTTTGTTGCAGGAAGACAGGTTTAGCCCATAAAGTGTATTTAAGTATAACCTGAGAGCAAATGCACAATAGGTGAAATCTCTAGTGCTATGGGCTGTATTGAATATTGTGTCCATGGATAGCATTCCCTTAAGTCAGTCCTTACCCATGTCAATGGGCGTTCTGCGCACAAACTGAAGCACAGTCTAGTTCTCAGTGAGCAGTTGGCTATGCAGAAAATAACAAAGTAACGTGTGAATGAGTGAAAGCACAAGAGAAGCACTTGTGTTGCTTAGAGATGGGTGTGGCTCAAACAACTTTGAACTTTGGAGATGCTGGAACCTGAACCCAAATATGGCAGTTTGGAGCCATTTCAGATAGTATTAGACATGTTGTATAACCTCAGTTTGCTGAATGAGAGTTAATCACCGTCTTAACATGCAGGACTGTTTCTTGTCTTAATTTGTAGAGTTGTTATAAATTGATGCTAGCATCTGGATGGCTTTATTCTTAAACATAGAAAATGGATCTATGGTTAAATTAAACAAAGTAAACTGCTCAATGCTAGAGAGCTGACAGTGAAAAATATAGCAAGCTGCTTTATTGAATCAGTGACTGTAATAGCTGTGGGTACTGGTGACTGATTCACTTTACAATGCAATGAATGCTTCTGAGGAGAATATGCTGAGTGGCTATATCTCTGGTGGGCAGAATGTATGGAACATGTAGCCATGCCTACACTTCAAACTCTACAGCAGCACAGCTGCAGCACTTCAGTGTACACACTTAGGCCTGGTCTACACTACAGAGTTAGGTTGACGTAAGGCAACTTACGTCAACCTACATATGTAAATGTCTACATTAAAATTTTGCTCCTGCTGACGTAACTGCCCCACTACACCAACTTAATAACTCCACCTCCACAAGAGGCAAAGAGTCAATGTTGAAGTAGTTAGGTTGACACAGTGTCTACACTGCATTTCTTACGTTGACTGTTACTGGCTTTCAGAAGCCATCCCACAATGCCCCACCATGACAGAACAATTGATACAAGCACTCCTGCTGAGGACATGCGCCGCCGACACAAGGAGGAAAGAGTCTAGACATGCACAAGTGATGTAATTACTGTGGCGGCTGTATGCCGACGTAAATTAGGTCGACATAATTTTGTAGTGTTCTCATTCCCTTGTTACAGCGACAGGAAGGATTTTCCCGTTACTGTAGTAAATCCATCTCCCAGAGAGGCAGTAGCTAGGCCAACAGAAGAATTCTTTCATCAGTCTAATGTTGTCTACACAGGCACTTAGGTCAGCTTAATTATGTTGCTCAGGGATGTGGATATTTCACACCCCCTAGCGACATAGTTGGCTTGATCTAATCTTTTAGTACAGACCAGCTCATAGTGTATATTACAATAAAAGAAAACATTCTTCTCCAATGGAAAAGAAGTTAGAATCTAATTGTTATATGACTGGTCTTTCCCACATGTATATGCCACATTAAACACAGAGAGCAAACATCCCACTGCCAGCTAGCGCAAAAAAAAAAAGGAATATTTCATGGCTCTGACATCAAAGCCAAGATATGTGATTTTTCTGAAGTGTGAGGAAAAACACATTACAACTTTCTTAGCATGTGAATAACTGTGGCCAATGGGAGTTGAGGGAGCGGTGCTGTCAGAGAGGGGCAGTGCGGAGAGCCATGTGCCCTCCAGCCCTCCCCAGGGGTCACAGGGGCACATTGGCTCCTTCCGGGAGTGGTGTGGGGCTGGGACAGGCAGGGAGCTTGCCTTAGCCTCATTGCACCGCCGACTGGAAGCCGCCCAAAGTAAGTGCCTCCCGGCGGGAAGCTGCACCCCAACTCCCAGCACTGAGCCCCCTCCCAGAGCCAGCACCCCATACCCTCTCCTGCACCCCAACACTCTGCTCTAGCCCGGAGCCCCCTCCTGCACCCAAACTCCCTCCAAGAACCTGCACCCCCTCCTTCACCCCAACACTCTGCCCCAGCCTGGAGCATCCTCCTGCACCCAAACTGCTTCCCAGAGCTTGCACTCCAACTCCCAGGCTCAGCCCAGAATCCCTTCCCACACTGCGAACCCCTCATCCCCAGCCCATAGCCTGCACCCCACCCTGAACACCAACCCCCTGCCCCAGCCCGGTGAAAGTGAGTGAGGGTGGGGAGGAGCGAGTGATGGAGAGAGGGGGATGGCGTGAGCGGGGCAGGGTAGATCCTGGGTTGCCCTTAAATTCAAAAAGTGATCTTGGGCGTAAAAAGGTTGGAGACCACTGGTCTAGATAATACTTAATCTTGTCATGAATGCAGGGGACTGGACTAGATGACCTCTTGAGGTCTCTTCCAGTCCTACGATTCTATGATTTTATGCTTCTTGCCTTGGGTTCTAATAATCTAGTGCTACTATAATACAAATGATTAGTAATAATATTAAACAATATTATCATTTTATTTGTTCGGCTTCCTCCTGGGCTCACTCTCCAGGGTCTCTGGTACTGGCTTTGACGTACAACAGGGTTCTTGGGCCAATAAATACTTATACTCGATTCCCTTATCTTATTAGTGTCATTCCTCCTACAACCCAGACCCTATCACCAAGCAGTCCTCCCATTTTACACTCTACTGGGCTAAAACTGACTCTCCCTACACTATCTTAACTCCGTTCCTATCCCTTTAAAAAAAATCAAAAACAAAACAAGCCTCTGAATTCTTTACTATTAGCTATGGTATATTTGCCTCTGAGAGAGTCATCCACTATATCTCACCTGTGCATCCAGGAACATCTCCCTCCTTTGGGTAATCAGAGGTTTAGATTAATTATGCTAATCAGCCACTCCAGGCTGGCACAATTAACCAGAGCATGCAATACCTTTGGAAATCTGTACAGGATCTTCCTTTCCTGCTGAGCTTAATTTCACAATCCAGTGCAATAATTTAAAAATAAAGCCAAAAAACCAAAACCACACTGTTTGCTTTTTCATTTTGTACAGTAGATTGCACTAAGCCTCCAAAAAAGCCCATGGGAGGAGAGGAGGCAGCATAACCCCTGAATCAAATTGCCCCTCTACTTGCTGTTCTTTCATTTTTGCTGTGAGATGATATACAACGTTATAGAATATATGTTTATATCCCACCATGAAACATTTAGCTGGAGCGCCATGTTCGGTTCTGGCGGCCTCAGCACAAGAAAAGTGTCAAGAAGATCTACAGAATGGCTAGTAGAGTGGCAGTGTTAACATTTGATATGAGAGACTGTAAAGTTTAGAAGACTGTGAATTAAAAAGGTATAGGGAACTTGATGGAGGTGTTCAACGTTAGAAAGAATTAGTGAAAACTGACCATACCCACCCTCATAATATGAGAGCAAAAGGATGCTTCGTGAAATTGCCTTTCTTTTACAGCCTTCTCATTGTTTGTTAATATTGTTTCCCTGTACACTCAAAGGAAAAAGGGACATAGATGCACTCTCCATTTTACTTCACATTGTTGTGTTTTTTTTTAATTTAATCTAATCACCAAATAAATCTTTGGTATATGTGCTATTTTGATCACAGTCTAAGATGGCGACACTATGATGAATTTCATTTGCTGGGACATTGTTTTCATTCTCACTGTTGAGGCAACATCACAATCACCTCTTAGAGTAAAAAAGCACTAAAAAAATAGACCACTTCATTTATTTACTTTTACTAACATTGCAAGGTAGTAGATAGAGAAAGATTTAGTGTTTCAGAAGATTCAGATCTGGGAACTCCTGGGGTGAAATCCTGGTCCTGTTGAAATCAATGGGAGTTTGGCTACTGACTTCAATGGGATAATGATTTATCTTCTAAGTGCTACATCCAAGTTTTGATATTGACTTCCTCTGTGGCTTCAGCCAAGTCACTTAGCCTCTCTTCCTCAGCTTCTCAGCCTGTAAAATGGGAGTAGCAATACTAACCTGATGCACAAGGATGCTGAGAACTAGATAATATTTGTAAAGTACCAAGTGTTACTATTCTTGTGATGTTGTGTTTAGACCCTGTACTGTGATTGTCAGAAGAGGGTTATATATTTCCCTGAGCAGAAAATCAACCATAGTTGCCTGTGCCCTCATTTAAGGAGTTGCCAAGCAATTCACATCATGATTGGAAATATGGTTAGAGTTAATTACTATAAAAGGATAAACGTTCTGGAGAGTTCTGCTTCTGTTGAGGCTAAGGTCTCTTCAGGGAATAGACCCATCCTGAGATAATGGGAAGGTTGTGGTTGCAGGAAGCCATGCAGTTAAATTGCTTTAATTTAGTGGACATTGTTTGTAACCTGCCTTTTGCCTTGACCCCCAAACTTGTGGGTTGCTTCTCTGGTGTCTAGCACCTTCACTTATTCATTGAAAATGTCAATTACAAATGTGATAAGACTATAGACTGGCCATGTCAAATAATTTATATTTATTAAAATTAATGTTAAATCTGGAAAATATACTGTACCAAATATCAAATACCCCCATTTCCCAGCCAAGGCTTTTATCAGCTAAGGTGTTAAGTACAGCAAAATGTCATCAGAAGCATAGAATCATCAAAATAAAATGTTTATTTTCCATTTATTTAAACCATTCACATCTCATTTGCAAATGGCTCCAGAATTAAACCTAATAGGAAAGGGGACAGAGGACAATGCTCTCTGTTTCCTTAGACAAAGAGAACCAGTCCCAATACACACTGTCATACCTGATGTTGTAGGATTAGGCTATAAAATGTTCAATCAATAGACAGATTCCATGCCCATATTAAAGGTATGTAAGATCTGAAATAGAATCTCCCAATCCACTTCATCAAATGCTTTTCCAATGGCCATCAACACAAGGAAAGGAGAAATGGGATTTATATGAAAAATGTGCCTCAACTTAAAGGAAAATTATTAACAAAAAAAGTGTAATAAATAAATTGACTTTACTTCAGGATACATATTCTTCTCAAGAATAGGGCAAAATTCTCTTCATTTCACACTGTAGCTATCTTATTGGCAATGCCCATTCTTTCCTTGCTCCACATGTGGAGATTCCATTGATACCAGCATGAATTTTTGCGTGTGGAATGGATACAGAATATACTGTTGAGATCTGTATTTAGATAAAACAGCCCCAGTATGAATTGGAAAAGAACCATTTTACCCATCATTTGAAGAGGAAAGCCCAATGTCTTAGTTATGGTGTTTATATCATTGTTGATGGATACCGCTAATGTAAAGTAAATTACGCCCTTTCAGAAAATTTCCATGTTGCCTTTCACAGCAACTCCTTCCCTTCAATAGATTTCAAACTTAAGTGGATATTCTTAAAATATCATTTAGTTTTGAATATCACGTATTTGTAGTGATATTAGAGGTTCTAGCATTATTCCCCATTTTTAGCATACAGAATATCTCTGAAACCTGTAATATCAGTAAGAATGAACATTTTAAATGCAACTACTGTATGAAATACACAGATTGCCCCATATAACATAAATAATTGTTTTATTTTTTTAATAAAATATATGGGCCAAATTTTCTTGTCAGTTATTTCTGCACAACCCCAATTAAGTCAACAGGGTTGCACAGGTGTAACTAAGAGGAGAATGTAGTCTTCTGCTTTTGCTTCCTATCTTTATTTTATGAAGACTATTAATATTCTGCTCGTAATTTTCTGTACTTTCTCTTATCTGTGGAGTTGCTGATTTTTCATTTTATACCGTTTTCTGTTTAATTTAGTGATATCCTATATTAAAATGGGAAATAGGAAACAAAAGAGGTCAAATTTTGATTTAGAGTGCCACTGAGACATCTTTAAAACTCCTTAAAAGAGTTAACTCAAGCTTTATTAGTACTTCTGCTTTTCCTAGCATAGGTTGACATTTTTAGCATCACCCCTGATTTTCAGTGTTACCGAGCAGAGAATTATGAGTCAGATTACTTCGTGTGTCGGGTTATAAACATGAGCCATGAATCCCTGAAATCCTTTGTTGTTTTAGGCAGAATACATTAAACTCTCTCCATTTAGGGTTTAGTCATCCTCTTCATAAGACTTTTGATAAATGAGGTCATTAAAATTAATACAATATTAAAAACTGGTCTCAATAATTATAATCTTTCAAAACTATTTCTTCCTAGATTAAACTTTCTATTTGTTTTATCTTTCCATCCAAGAACTTTAACAAACCTTATTTATAGCAGCCCTGAAGCTTTGCAGCTGGTTATAGCCTCAGGTAACCACAATATTCTTGTCTAAACCCTTTATAAAGTAGGTTTAAATTACATAGCATCTTTCTATGGAGAAGTAAGTTTCAACATTCTCCATTTTATTCCACACCTTATATTTAAATATGTTGATTGTCTTTTAGTAATCAGATTTTTAAAATGTTGTTTCAGTCCTTCCTAATCCTACCAGGTAATTTGTTTGATAGACTCATTAGCTTTTCCATTAACATATATTCCCACCCACCCATTAACTGAGTCATTGTATGTTGACATGTACTGTGGTGAGGGGTTTTCATGTAAGTAGAGGCAAAAAAATCTTGCTCATAATAAAACAGATAAAATTTATGGAAAGGGTTTTCTCTAAAAGGTAGTGTAATAAGATGGAAAAGTCTTTTAACCGTAATGACAAGGACTGTGAAGCAGCTAAATGAGATCACCATCCCATATGATCCAACCCAGGTTTAATATGATGCTTTGTGTATTCTGGTACAGGACTTCAAGAGCTTATTCCCACAGACACTAATGCATATGCTTCATACATGTAAGTGGACCCATTATGAGAGGTTAAGCATGCATGTAAGTGTTTGCTGGATTGGGATTGTGGTTAGCCCTGTGTAGAAAGCAACTCAGAATAGATGTTCTATATGATTGCATTAATACTGAGTCCAAGTGCCATCATTCAAAAGCTCTCTGAAACTTGAGGCACCACAAACTTTTCATTAGCAGAACAAAAATAGAAACAAATTATAACCAAGTCTATACTGTTCTTTTAAATCTCTACCACAGGCAGTGGTACAGAGTGAGCTTCTCTACACTAGTTTACCAAATGTTTTAAGCCAACATAGATCCACTTTGGGATGAAGAATTAACTTTCTTTTAACTTACTGCTTCCCTGTTTGTGATAGCTCCTATAATCCTCCTCTCAGCAGAGACCCAATAAACTCCTCTCATGGGCAGCACAAGCTGAAACATGCTGTGAGCTAATTACCTTACATGTGGCATTTCAGAAATTACTGGTACCTAATCTTCATAAAGCTAATCACTCAGAAAAGACGGCGCCCAGCAAATAAACACCACAAGCCTTTATTCTAGAAACAATTAGGAATGACCCTAATCCTATTTAAAAAAATTTGGAGTGCTTTCAAAAATGGAACAGTGTGTGGCTGCCTTCACTAATTCTGTAAAGTCCTCGTGTTTTGTTACTGACCATCCTTTTTGATCCATTTTGTTTTTCCCTTCTGATCCCCTAAAGCTTGAGTTTTCAAATGCCTTTATAAATCTAAAAAGGTAATGTCAGCTGCATCCAATTTATCAGATACCGCTGGCTTTTAAGTCTGGTCTTTTGAATTTCTTATAAATTTCAAAAAGTTAATTTAAATATTTTCAATTTACGCATTCTTTAGTTTTAGAGAGAGTGATAACATTTTCTCTTTCATTTTGAATCTCTCCTCCCTCTCCTTTACTTACACCCTAAATCTGCTGAAATAGTATTTTAGAAATGATACCACTTCAAACAGTCTCTAAGTTCTAATGTATACTGCTTGTGCTGCTTATTATCACAGAAGAAAGCAGAGTCTAGATTTTTAGTATAATCATAATACTTTGCAATTATACAGCACCTTTTTTCTTCAAAGCACTTTGCAACATTAATTGAGATCACTTAAATCTGAATTGAATATGTTGTTTTAGGAATAATTGTGACCTCACGTGACAGTCTATATAGTTCCAGAAGTAAATGTATTTTTAGTAGATATGGGACAAATCACCATAATCTGAATGCCCCCCACTTTGGAAAAGGTTGGCTCCATACACAGACACACACACTGCAGATCACTCTGACCATTAATTAACTTTGGGTTGGGATGTATTTATGTTGAATAAAGGAGTGCTCTCTATTCATTAAAGCAGGTGGCCTATTGCCTGATTCCTATCCCACATCAGTTTTACACTGACTTCACTGGAGTTACTGTTGATTTATACCAGTATAAGTAAGAGGAGAACTGGCCTTTGAAGTCAGGACTCCAGTTCTATTCTTGACTCTGCCACTGACTAGCTCCGTGAACTTGGACAAGTCATATATACTAAAGTTTGTGGGAGCCATAAATGCATAGCACCATGTAAATCAGACCACTAATTCAGTTGCCTAATCATAAAAGTGTTAACCTTAACCGCTCTGTGCCTAAGTTTATCCATCTGTATAATGGGATGATATTTATCTCACAGGATTGCTGAAAGGGTTAATTACCGCTTGTAAAGTGCTTGAGATCCTACAATGTGTAATGCTACTATAGACCAAAGTAGTTCTTCCATATTTAAGATTCCAACTAGGTTTAATTTATTTCTGATATTCTTCCCCCTTTCTCCAAAGTAACAAACATTTTAACATATGGTCTTCCAAACTCGTAGGTTAGGTCTGGGGCCACGGTAGAATTTTTCCACCAAAGTTGATGTGAATTGGATGAAGGGTTCATGACCAATGACACCCTAAACTTAGAAGACCATGAACTCTGGTGAGCCCATCTAACACCCCCCCCCACACACACACAGTTTATATCCATTACAAAAGGGGTGAAATTAAATGAAGAGGTAAGAGAGAACCTAGTTTACATGACTCCTCTAGCTGAAATCTAGTGGACTGCACCAAAGATTACTTGATCATAATCAAATTGGAAAAGCCAAATTGCATCGCAGGCCCTGACATGCTCAATACAGGGCCGCAAATGATTGCAGGAGTTCTTAGCTTTCATTGAAACAACAACAAAAAATCAGCTTCCAGTCTATCTCCTTGCAGAGACAGGCCACAATATGTTAACCAATTACTAAGGAGGCTTGTTAATGGAAAATGATTGTATATTTTAGAAATACAGTTGTTTCTTAACATCAAAATAAGTAGTGGTCACAACACCCAGAAAATTCTTCTAAAGCTTTTTTTGCCAGATCCTAGTGCAATCCAATGGTCAGCATACGTTACAGGTCCCCCTCTGTGCTAGTCTGCAGGGAATATGAGTCTGTTGCAGCCCTAGCTATAGTGCTTTAGCTCAAGCTGTAGTATTTCCTGCTTTTAGCTTTGGAAGTGCCTAGTTCAGTCCCTGGTATATTAGCCAAGATGGCGGCTGTCACATTAGGTTAACAACGGGGAGTTTTGGAGACCATTGAAATGAATAGGATTAATCTAACTGATGAGTAAAATGCCTTCCTCCAAAGTCTCTCCCCCACTCCTGTATGCTTTATAGATCTGTAGGCAGTAAGCCTTGCTCCTGCAGCCTGGAGGAGATTTGATGGTGTTCGGAGCAGAAAAGAGTAGTAAGCTGATGAGGGGATGCATTCCCCTCTTTCCTATAGACCTCCTGAAGGGCAACTTAGGAGGTTCGTTAGCCCCCAAGCCACCATGAGCCTTAGGGCCCCCTCCTTGCCAAGTACTAAAGAGTATGGCTGAAATCCTAGCTTCTCTGAAGTCAATGACAAAACTCCCATTGACTTCACTGGATCCAGAATTTCACCCTATATGGGGTTATTAAGTAGTAAAAGCTACTATAGTGGTACCAATAGCTATGCTGTTATTAATAAGGAACTGTCTGCTGGTACACTGAGATTGAAACCAGAACCTTTCCCACCTGGGCAGGGGGGGGAAACTTGAAGGAAATTCTGTAAGGAGATCATATGGAGTTCCTAATCCCTTCCACGCACAATTGTTGCACCTCAATATACTTGTGTGAGGGTACAGTCTGACTCTAAAAGAAGCATGATAATTGTGTATGTAAGTGTCTGAATAGTGTAACATTGAGGATGTAGGAGAGTTACTTAGTGTCTACACAACGAAATTAGGTTGATTTTATAGAAGTCAATTTTATAGAAATCAATTTTATACAGTCGATTGCGTATGTCCCCACTAAGCGCATTAAGTCGGTGGAGTGCGTCCTCACTACCGTGGCTAGCATCGACTCACGGAGCGGTGCACTGTGGGTAGCTCAGCTCACCGTCACCGCTGCTGTTGTGGGCAAGTCTACTGTGGGGGCTGCTGTGATCCAAGTAGCCAATGCAATCATTGACGTTCTGTTATCAAGGGTGGTGACTCTGGGAAATGTGCGGGCCTTTTTAGATTTTAGGTGCATCATATTCCTGTCCTTTGTCACTGGTGAAGAAGTCTTGCAGACGTACATTCCAGTCCGGTCGGCGCTTTAACATCCCATAGCACTTCTGTGGTTGACACATGTAACAGCTCCAGGGCTCTTGCTCTTTTGCCTTGGCCGAGGTACCTTGCCCTACCCAGACCTCCAAGCATTCGACATAGAAGCAGCTGCAGCAGCTGGCATTGCTACACAGCAGCAGCTCCTTGCCTTCGCAGCAGACGGTGCAGTAGGACTGCTAACCGTCCTTGTCGGACATGTAGCTTGGCCGGGGGTTCTGGAAACGTCTTCCCTGCCCAGCTCCTAGCAACTTCCAGGGCATGGTGTACGGCTCCACCGCTTCCGCTGCAACTCTGCTCTCCCGCAACTCTGCTCTCCTGCTCCCCAGCGACGAGCTCGGGGGATCCGTTCTGGTCCTCCAGGGTGCTGCTGGCAGCAGACGGTGCAGTAGGACTGCTGGCCATCCTCGTCCATCGCTTCCGCTGCAACTCTGCTCTCCTGCTCGGGGGATCCGTTCTGGTCCTCCAGGGTGCTGCTGGCAGCAGACGGTGCAGTAGGACTGCTAGCCATCCTCGTCCATCGCTTCCGCTGCAACTTTGCTCTCCTGCTCGGGGGATCCGTTCATGAAGCCTGGACAGTAGTAAGGAGCCGTTCAACTATAGGCTGAGCAAGTGCAGAATGGTGGTAGAATGTGCCTTTGGACATTTAAAAGTTCACTGGCGCTGTTGGTCAGACCTCAGCACAACCAACATTCCTATTGTTATTGCTGCTTGCTGTGTGCTCCATAATATCTGTGAGAGTAAGGGAGAGATGTTTATGGTGGGGTGGGAGGTTGAGGCAAATCGCCTGGTGTCTGATTTTGAGCATCCAGACACCAGGGCGATTAGAAGAGCACAGCAAGGCGTGCTGTGCATCAGAGAGGCTTTGAAAACCAGTTTCATGACTGGCCAGACTTCGGTGTGACAGTTGTGTGTGTTTCTCCTTGATGCAAACCCGCCCCCTTTGTTGATTTTAATTCCCTGTAAGCCAACCACCTTCCCCCCTTCAAAATAAAGTAACTATTGTTTTGAAACCATGCATTCTTTCTTTATTAATTAAAAAAAAGAGAGAAAACGGACAAGGTAGCCCGGGTGGGGTGTGGAAGGAGGGAAGGACAAGGCCACATTGCTTATTGTAGCCACACTAAAAATCAAACTGTTTGAATGACAGCCTTCTGTTGCTTGGGCCATCCTCTGGAGTGGAGTAGCTGGGTGCCCAGAGCCTCCCTTCCCTCACCCCCGCATTCTTGGGCATCTGGGTGAGGAGGCTATGGAACATGGGGAGGAGGGTAGGCAGTTATACAGTGGATGCAGCGGGATGTGCTCTTGTTGGCTTTTCTGCAGCTCCAACAGATGCTTCATCATGTCCGTTTGCTCCCCCATTAGCCTCAGCATTGCATCCTGCCTCCGCTCTTCGCACTCACTTAATTCTTTCCTGGCCTCTGCCACTGAATGCCTCCATGCATTAAGCTGTGCCCTATCAGTGCGGGAGGGCTGCATGAGCTCGGAAAACATGTCATCGCAAGTGCGTTTTTTTTCACCTTCTAATCTGCGATAACCTCAGGGACGGAGATGATAGGGGGAGCGTAGAAACATTCTACTCTCTACGATTCTGGGGGGAGTGCATGGTCACCTGTGCTGCTGAGTTCGCCATGCTGACCAAACAGGAAATGAAATTCAAAAGTTCCCGGGGCTTTTCCTGTGTACCTGGCTAGTGCATCGGAGTTCAAAGTGCTGTCCAGAGCAGTCAAAATGGAGCACTCTGGGATAGCTCCCAGGGGCCAATACCGTCGATTTGCATCCGCACTACCCCAAATTTGACCCAGCAAAGTCTATTTTAGCGCTACTCCCCTCGTCGGGGAGGAGTACAGAAGTTGATTTTAAGAGCCCTTTAGGTCAATGGAATGGGGTTGGTTGTGTGGACGCATTCATTTTTAAATCGACCTAACGCGGCTAAATTCAACCTAACCCTGTAGTGTAGACCAGGCCTTTGAGTGGTTCAAAGGACTGTAGCTAGTTGTAATGGGATGAAAATGAAGAAAGAAACATTTAAACAATATATCTGGGAATACGTACTAAGAGTGAGGGCTGTTAAAAAAGCCTAATCATTGTACGTTGTGCTGGTACCTTTACCAATCATTGACATCACATTTCCTTGGAAAAAATCATGTGAAGAATCTGCAACCCAAATGACATGTTCATCTAAAAATACTAAAAAATACATCTTAAATGCCTTCATAATTCAAAAGTAATCTATAGATATCTATTTTAGGCAATGTTAATTTAAGACTGATCATAATTGTCTGTTTTTCAAAGGTAGTTCTGACTGATTCAGTCCTTTAGAGCTACAGATGCCCCCAAACATGTTATGTAAAGTGGGCTGAAAATGAAAAGTCACTGCTCTAATTTATTATTACTAATGTATATACTAAGGGTTCTTTCTGTTTATTCCCCTGTGCTGTCTGGCATTAATACACCATCATCAATTAATATTTCACTAAAGCTTATAGACACACAGTGAAAAGTTGAAGTAAAAATACCTATTTTTAGTATGCATCTCCCGTTGACATTAGTGCTGTTCACACTGGCCCATTTGTGGGTGAAACTTACGCTGGTCAGGGGTGTGTTTTTTCACACCCCTGACCGACAAAAGTTACTGACAAAAAGGTGCTAGTGTAGACAAAGCCCAACAGATGAAAAAGAAAATGAAGCTTCAAACAATGCATAATAATATTAAATTATTGTATAGCACTTTTAATCTGCAGATCTCAAAGCACTTTACAAAAGGCAGTGAGTGTTATCATCATTTTAGATAGGGAAATTAAGGCAGAGATAGATGAAATTTTGTCTTATTTGATACAATAGGTCAGTGTCAGAGATGAGACTAGAACCCAGCACTTTTTCTACTGTACTGTACTGCACTGCAACTACACTATAGGTTGTCTGGGAATACAAGGTGTTTAGTCACTTACCCTCCTCGTTTTTTAATGTTTTCTTAATATATGATGACATACAGTATGTTGGGGCCAGAGAAGAAAACTGAGAGTCAGGAAGCCTCTTCTCAGCTCTACTATGTACTCACCGTGTGACAGAAAAACCAGTTGACCACCTTATTCTTCAGGGCACTTATCTTTAAACTATAGAGTAAACTGCCTGCCTCATGGAGTATTGTTAAACTTCGGTAATTAATATTTTAAAGTGCAAAGTGGAAAGTAATAGTGTACCTAATAGCTAACCTAAATCTCCCATGCTGCAGATTAAGCCCATTACTTCTTATCCTGCAGTGGACACCGAGAACAATTTATCCCCATCCTCTTTATAGCAGCTCTTCACATATTTTAAAACTGTTATTAGGTGCCCTCTGAATTAAGTGAGTCTTTTCTCAAGACTAAACACGCCCAGGTTTTTTCTTAACATTTCCTTGTAGATCAGGTTTTCTAAATCTTTTATCATTTTTGTTCCTTCTCCTCTGGATTGTCTCCAATTTGTCCACATCTTTCTTAAAGTATGGTGCCCAAAACTGGACACAATATTCCATCTGAGGCCTCACCGGTGCTGATTAGAGCAGTACAGTTACCTCCTGTGGCTTTCTTATGACATTGCTGTTAATGCACCCCAGAATGATATTAGCCTTTTTCACAGCTGCATCACATTGTTGACTCATATTCAATTTGTGAGCCACTATAACCTCCAGATCCTTTTCAGCAGTACTATCACCTAGCCAGCTATTTCCCATTATGTAGTTGTGCATTTGACTTTTCCTTCCTAAGTGTAATACTTAGCACTTGTCTTTATTGAATTTCATCTTGTTGATTTCAGACTAATTCTCCAATTTGTGAAGGTCATGTTGAATTCTGATCATGTCCTCCAAAGTGCTTGCAGCTCCTCCCAGCTTGGTCCCAGCTTATAAGCAAATTCTCCACTCCATTATCCAAGTCATTAATGAGTAGTACTGGACCCAGGACAGACAACTGTGGGACCCCACTAGATACATCCTCCTATTTTGACAGCGAACCATTGATAACTACTCTTTATTATGGTCTTTCAACCAGTTTTGCATCCACCTTATAGTAGTTTCATCTAGACCACATTTCCACAGTCTGTTCATGAGAATGTCAAAAGCCTTACTAAAATCAAGATATCACATCTATATCTTCCCCCGTCTATTGGCCAGTATCCCTGTCAAAGAAGGAAATTAGGCTGGGTTAGTATGATTTTAGAATATGTTTAACTTATCCAAATATTCTTTAACCTGTTCTCAGGGGTGGCTCCAGGCACCAGCGCACCAAGCGCGTGCCTGGGGCAGCAAGGTGCCGGTCGCTGTGGGTGCGGCAGTCAGGGAGCCTTCGTCAGCGTGCCTGCGGGAGGTCCGCCGGTCCCGCGGCTTTGGCGGCAGGTATACTGAAGCCGCGGGACCGGCGGACCTCCCGCAGGCATGCCGCCGAATCCGCGTTACCAGCCGGACCTCCCGCAGGTGTGCCGCCGAAAGCCGCCTGACTGCTGTGCTTGGGGCGGCAAAATACATAGAGCCGCCCCTGCCTGTTCTTTCCCTATCCTGTCTTGTATTCTTTCCCCCTTTTTAATATTAATCATGTTAAGTCTCTGGTCACCGTTATTCTTTTTAGTTTTCAGAGAAGCAGCCGTGTTAGTCTGTATCAGCAAAAAGAACAGGAGTACTTGTGGCACCTTAGAGACTAACAAGGTGCCACAAGTACTCCTGTTCTTTTTGCATTCTTTTTAGTGAAGACTAAAGCAAAATAAGCAATCAAGACCTTAGGCTTGTTGATGCCATCAGTTATTAGTTTTCCTTTCCTGCTAAGTAGTAGACCTACAGCTTCCTTTGTCTTTTTTTGCTTCTAATGTATTTATAAAATCTCTTATTGAATCATAGAATTATAGAAGGGGGGGCAGGATGACCTTGAGAGGTCATCTAGTCCAGTCCCCTGCACTCATGGTAGGACTAAGTATTATCTAGACCATTCCTGACAGGTGTTTGTCTAACCTGCTCTTAAAAATCTCCAATGATGGAGATTCCACAACCTCCCTAGGCAATTTATATCAGTGCTTAACCATCCTGAGAGTTAGGAAGTTTTTCCTAATGTCCTACCTAAACCGCCCTTGCTGCAATTTAAGCCCATTGCTTCTTCTCCTATTCTCAGAGGTTAAGCAGAACAATTTTTCTCCCTCCTCCTTATAACAACCTTTTATGTGTTTGAAAACTGTTATCATGTTCCCCCTCAGTCTTTGCCTTTTACATCCCTTGCTAGGTGTAACTGATTTTGTGCCTTAGCCTTTCTGATTTTGTGCCTCTATGCTTGTACTATTCTTTTGTACTCCTCCTTAGCAATTACCCCATGTTTCCACTTTTTTGTAGCATTCCTTTCTGATTTTCAGATCATTAAAGAGCTCCTGATGGAGCCATATTGGTCTCTTACTATTCTTCCTATCTTTCCTTTGCATTAGGATAGTTTGCTATTGCACTTTTAATATTGTCTCTTTGAGAAACTTCCCTTTTCCCTTAGATTTTCTTCCCATGAGATCTTACCTACCAGTTCTCAGAGTTTGTTAAAATCTGCTTTTTTGAAGTCCATTGTCTTTATTGTGATGCTCTCACTCCTTCCTTTCTGTAGAATAATGACATTTATCATTTCATGATTGCTTTCACCCAGATTGCCTTCTACCACGAGACATGAGATTTGCAACCAATTCTTCCCTATTAGTCAGAATCAAGTCTAAAATGGCTGTTACCCTGGTTACTTCCTACCAGTGGTGCTGGAACAATTTTTATAGTGGGGGGGGCTGATAGCCATTGAACCAAACTGTAAACCCTGTATATGATGGAAGCCACTTCAAGCCAGGGGATGCTGCTTCATCCCCAGCACTCCTAGTCCCAGCACCTATGCTTCCTCCATCTTCTGAAACAAGAAGTTGTTCCCAATACCTTCCAAGAGCTTATTGGACTTCGTGTTTTGCTGTACTACTTTTCCAATAGATGTATGGGTAGTTAAAGTCCTCCATTAGTACCAGATCTTGTGTTTCAGATATTTTTATTTGTTCTAGAAATGCCTCATTCACCTTCTCCTGATTTGGTAGACTTCTACCATCACGCCTGTTTTTTTCTCATTTTATCTTCACCCAGAGACTTTCAACTCCTTCTGGACTTCAGAACAAGTATATATTTTTGATGTACAATGCAACACCTCCTCCCTTTTGTATCATGCCTGTCTTCCTGAACAATCTATAGCCCTCTATATTCCAGTCAGGAGATTTATCCCAACAAATCTCTGTGATGCCAATTAAGTCATAATTTAGCTTATGTACTATTACTTGTTTATTCCCAATACTCCTTGCATTTGTGAATAGACATCTAAGATGATGAGGAGATTCCCCCACTGTTTTCCCTCTGTTGCTCTGATGACGCTGTAGTGATTTTTCCATTCTTCCCCTCTCCCCCAAACATCTAGCCCTCTATTAGTCATCTTTTTTATACCTACCTGTGGGCTTTTGTCACCTGCCCCTTTTAACATAGTTTAAAGGCCTCCTCACTAGGTAAGCAAGTTGGTGTGCAAATATACTCTTCCCTTTCTTGGGCAGGTGGACCCGTTCTCTTCCCAGCAGTCCTCCTTCCCATAATAGCATCCTATGGTCAAGGAAGCCAAAGCCCTCCCTTTATAACAGGTGACAAGCTAAAACTTGCATTTATGCAACATTTGTAGTTACTTTGGGCCCTTTAATATTACTAGAGGTAAAACCTTAATTGGTTTTCCTGTTATCTGTTAACACTAGACATTTCTGAGACACCTCATCATGAAAAGACTATTTAGGTCACTTCATAAACAGCAGAGCAGATTTGCCTTTTGAACAATTTCTTTTTACTTTTAGAAAGGAAAGACCATTTTAAAATACTGTCATCCAATTGGCCAAAATGAATGACAGTTGCTTGTCTAGTCAGAATTAGCACCCTGAAGCCAGATATCACAATGCAGTGTTCCCACCAAAACACCCTAATAGTGGCATGAACTGCAGTAATTCTTATCCTACATGCTCTAGATTAAATTTTGCTGTGGATCAACAGACCAAAACTCCCCCCTTTTTTAAAAATCCATTAAAGGAATAAATGAGATTGATAGTATGAGAGTGATTTTTAGTCTGATAAGAAAGCATTTTAAAATAAAATGCAATGCATGGCAACAGTATTTTTGCGGAATTATATCATGGGTCACAGAGATTCTCTCATCTCACAGCAATCTCATTTTAAATAGTCTGGCAGCATCTGACTTTTATTCACTCCTTGAGATTCTGCAGAGTTTATACTGCCAGATGGAGCTATGTAAATTATTCTATCCAATACTGGAAACACCTCAAGAAGGTGAAGCACCTGGTCTTGCAGAGGCTGCTGGGTAGGGGCCAGAAACTTCTCCCCAAGACCACTTGGCCTAGGAAGACGGGGTGATGGTCTCTTACAACCCAGAGTTCCTGCAGTAAATAAGAGCAACGGAACAGGAGTATGCTGCATGGGCCAAAGAGCAACTGGCCCACCCCAGGGAAATGGGAGTTGGGCCCACAAGTGCAGAGCATCCAAATGGATTGTCTAGCTCCTAAAATGCTGTGGTTGAATCACTGGGGGGGGGGGGGGGGTCTGCAAGAGCACAGACTTTGTTAGCAGGACCAACAGTCAACTCCTACCCAGAACCAAAACTCATGAGTCCACCTAAGGCTCTGGTGGTGGCACTGCAATCTCCCTGTAGACTGCTGGCCTGTCTAGCCACCCCATAAAGGATTAAACACTACACCAAGAGTCTCTTTAGACCCTTCCTTCAGGGGGCAGTTTATTATTCAAACACAGAACTGCCATGGTAACACAAACAAAGCTATTCCAGGAGGTTGCAGGGACCCAGAGGACTTTCCCCTTGCATCTCTTCTCCTACCCCTGCTCCAAGTCCTGCCACAGGCACCAACTTGCTTCCATAGCATCTCCCTGCCCTTTCAGCTTTTATAGGAATCACTTGACTCCTTCCCAGCTGGGTCTGATAATTCCCTCTTCCAGGCCCAAATGCCTATTCTTAAAGGGACTCTGCCTCTGAACAGGACTGTCCATTAAAGGTACAGACCACCCTGTTGCATTCTCAGTAGCCTTTCCCACTTGTAGAAGTGAAACCTTCCCACAGCCCATCACCTCCACAAAGTATGTGTGGTCACACCAGAAGTAGGGGAGAACCAGTTGTCTCTGTCTTGCCTCCAAGACATAGTCATTCACAACTGGGTACCTGGGGAGACCTTGCAGTGCACCATTAGGGGGACAGTCAGAAAATGATGATGTTAAAAATGAGCTCCCCTCACCCATCAGTACACCTTATAATTTNACTCAAACCCAAGCCAGAACCACACTGCCCGGGCAGGAGGGAGGGAGTGGGGGCCGAAAGAAAGGGGAACTGGAACATTTGCAAGAATATTTGGCAGCACTCCAGCCTAAACTGTCTGCATAACTTCTGCTTTTGTAACAAGCTTTTGTTTTAAGTGTCAAGCCATATAGTCTATCTGTAATCAATGTTGTATACTGATATATGGGTAATAAGCATCTCTCAATAACCTGTAACAATTAGCATAGCAATAGGCCTAGTGATTATATCAAGGGGTGGGCACAACATCCCTCCCTTGCTCCACTATGTAACTCCTGTTCTCAATACCCTATTAATGCTTATAAATTAGAAGAGATATATTAACATCAAAACTGTCATTTAGGCTGTAACCCATATTGAAATGTACCCTTGATCTTGTGAAACCGGAATGTGTGCTCATGTTCTTGCCTTGGCATAAGCAATAACCACTGTCTGCCCTTTTGTGAACCCTTGTTTACTATTCAGGAAAGCCCCCCCCCCCCTCTAAATGCTTGGCAGTGACACATGTGCGGTTGCGGTTTAAGACTATAAATTTGTACGAGACCGTTGATCGGGGCTAGCAGGTTTCGACCTGCTGCCCCAACGCGTTGGTGATCGGGGGCTGCTGATTTCGGTCGGCTGCCCCAGCGCGTTGGTGTGCTTGTGTGAGCTCAATAAACGGGCCTCAGGCTTGAGACTATAATTTAAATTTTCTGCCTAGGAGTGGTTTGTCCCTGACAGGTCAAATGACTGCCTAGGGGGTCGTTTCCGCGACAAGTCCAACACTTTGCAATGTTAGTAGAGAATAGTGTTTTGTTCCTTCACACCTTTGCTTGCATCTTCTTGAACTTAACCTACTTTCCTCTCTCACCAGGTATCTTTGTCACATCCCCACAAGCAGCATTGCAGCATGAGTAGGAATGCAGCCTACTGCTCATACATGAAGATATGGCCTCCGCGTGGCCTGACTTTTCAGTGCTGAAACTCGTGATGTGCTCCAGCCTATAGTTCAAAGGCCCCAGTAAAGTACCTAACCTCATGGATATGCCAACAATACCCAAAAGATGTGTGCCCTACTCTAGCACCCTCGTGACAGGACCATCTTTCCTCTTTCAGGTGCATTTTTGAAAATCCTATGGTCCCATAAATTTGCCTTACCTGCCAAATAGCTTTTTATTTAGGTGTCTCTAGCTATGAAAATTTTAGTCTTCAAGCCAAACATAATGTGTACAGAATATTTTATAGATAAATACTTTCGCACTGGCTTATGCAATGCCATCCTTAATCGTTTTTCCCTCTCTCTCTCTCTTTTAATACAGATACAATGGTGTGGATAATTTGTCAGAGATTAAATTTAATCCAGCTGTTCTGAAATCTTTCATTGATTTTTGAAGATTAATATATTTGGTACTAGCACCCAATCTCATTAATATGGAGATTGTGAAATTAAATCTTGCCAAAACCTCCTATTCTACTGCAAGAATAGTTCTCAAGTAAATCAGGTTTCCTCTTGAATTTACAGTAACCTGTCATTTATACAAGACATCGACGTTTCCCTTAAAGGCTTGGGCTCTCCCATTGTTTTGCATTGTCTGAACTATGTAAAAAAATAGAGGTTTATTACTCACTTTGCAAATAAAATAAAATGGTTTGTCAATACGTGAACTCATTTAGGACAAGGAGTTGCCAAATAAGTTAGACCTGGTACAGTGGTGAAGTGCCATAGTTTATTTTAGATTTGTACAAATGGCAAGATATGGTGTTTATCCATATTCTCTATATGCCCTTGGCAGAACTTAAAATACATCACAACTACTATGCTAAATGCGCAGCAATGCAATTCAATATAAACCACCACCAGAAAGCCAGGCAATTTTAAGTATCAATTCCTCTTCCTCTTTCATCATTTCCCTATCCTTACTCTTCTAACTTGCCCCTCTCTCCACAATTTCAGATGTTGGTGAAAAAGTGCATTGGAGACTGGAGATCATCAGATTCAGGCTGTTTGGAACTGAATGGGATGAAATTCCAAAACTGCAGGTCCCTTCCAGTGAGGGTTGTATCAGCAGACCCTTCATGTTTACACCAGTGTTGTCTAGCTGGAGCACCTTTGCTGATCTGCTCTGTGGTAATATGGCACAAGGAGAGAGGTGGTCTCTTTTGGTTAGGTAGATAATTGCATCTTATTGTGAGGACTGGTGGCAATATGCAAATATTTTGTTCTCTGGCTTTGCAACAGTTGTTGACTAACAAACACTTCCCATGAGAAAGAATAATCCAATTTCATTGGGAATGATCATGTTTGTGTAAGGGGACTGTCCCCTTACTAACATTCAGTGGGGGTGTTTTGGTTGGCTAGCTCCCACTACTAAAAGAAAAGGGAAGGGTCAATGAGAAATCAGGACCCTGAGACTGACAGTCCCCAGGAACAATGGGGAGAGGCTAATGCTCCAGGTCAGCCTGATTGATAAGGCGGGCAGGCTAATCAAGGAGTCAGGAGGCCAGGGTGGGTCCTGTCCTCCATGTGAGTTGGAATTGCCTGGGTCAGACAGAGTGGGGCCGAGCTAAGGAGAAAGCAGGGGTCCAACCTGAGCTCGGGAGCAGAGCTGTGCCAGATCCAGAGGGACCAGAAAAGCAGCCCTGTGCTGGGAGCAGAGCTGCAGCCCCAAAGCCAGAGGCACAGCCCAGAGAGAGCAGACCTGCAGCAACCAGATCCAGAGGGGCCAGAAAAGCAGCCCAGGAAGCAGGTCAGTGCTGGGAGCAGAGTCACGGAAGCAGCCTGCAGGGCAGACCTGTCCTGGGAGCAGAGCTGTAGCAACCAGAGCCAGAGGGGCCAGAGGAGCAGCCCAGGGAGCTGGAGGCAGAGCAGCAGCAGCAGCAGTGCTGAGGCAGAGTGGAGCTGGAGCTGAGATCGAATGGTGGAGCTGGGGCTGGAGCAGTCCAGAGCTGGGTGTGGTGAGCAGCTGGGGAGAGCGAGGGGGACCCTGGGCAGTGGGCCCAGCACAGGGAGACGCCTCAGCCAAGAGGTCCTGCAGGCCAGACTTGGAGGGGAATCGTAATCCCAACAGGGTGGGGCGACGCTGGGAAAAAGGGTCCTGCCACTTAGAACCTGAGAGCATGTGGCCACCGCCAGAGCAAGTGTCTCACCCACAGCATCCCTGCAGCACAGCCAGGGCCTGAGAAGAAGGCCTGGGACCTACAAGGAACAGACTGTGAACTGCCCTGACATTCCAGAGACACTGTGTAATGTTCCCTGCCACAAAGCGGGGTGATGTGTTTTCCTTTAACCTTTCCCATTTTTCCTTTTTTAAACTAATTGCTGATTAAATAAATTGTATTTGCTTTAAATCATATGTAATGATCAGTGGGTCAGGGAAGTGTTCAATGCAGAGAGAGTACCCCGGAGTGGGGACACCCTAGCCCCTGTCCTAGGTGACCACAGCAAGGTTGGAGGTCGATCCCCTGAGGAATCTTGGGCCCAGCCTTGTTGGAGTTACAAGGACTCTGCCAGATAGGAGAGAGCAAAGGGAGGCCTCGAGGGCAGGGAGGCCTCTGGGTAAAGGAAGTGGGAGCGAGGACTCAGATCCTTCTGCTAGCCCATTTCACCGGGGTAGTGCAGAAGCCAGGAAAGTTCCCCACAATAATGGGACCATTCCCCTGCTTACATTTGGTAAGTCATCTTATAGTTTTACTGTGTCCATGAACTGGCTGAGCCCACCCTGTATGATCAGAAGAGTCAGTTCAGCTGAAGGGAATTTTACCTAATTTCTGAGAGAGAAGGCTTGATTTAGCCCTTGCTGGCAAAGGGAAGTGTAAATTTCATCTTCCTGTGCCATTGGGATTTTCTGCATCCCAGGAGAGATTTGCACCATGCCTCTCCTTCCCATGCACTGCTATGGGAAGAGGATACTAAGTTGTAATTGGGACTATTTAGGAGCTGTACCAGAAGGCTACATGCAATATTCTGACTAGAGCTGAGTGAGTAATTGATTTTTCAGTTGAGTGGCTGAATTGAAAAATAAAATAAAATAAATTAGGGGTTTTTTTTCAAACCCAAATGTAATATTTTGGGTTTTCTCGTCAAAATGTAAAACCAAAACATTTTTTGTTTGTATCGAACTAAACATTGTGAATGTGGATTCAAAATGACATTTTCCAAATGTTTGTTTTCAGGGTTGGTTTTTTTTGCCAAAACTATTCACCAAATTCAGCCCAAATTCAGTGCCCTGAAAAAATGTATTTTTGTCCAGTAATAAATTTGCCAAAGAAAATAGGCCCAGCTCTAGTTCTGACTTAGCTCATTGCCAGCTACTGTGTCCATGCCCCCTCCCCTAGCCAGAACTGCCTGCTTTTGGAGTTGCTGCTTCTAGGCTCACCATTACAGACAGGGAATTCCAGCTGTGCAAAAAAATGCTGCTGTCTTTTCTCTCAACGTGCCCTGTACCCTGAGTTATGGGGCAGATACCAAAACACTCCTGGGCCAAATCTGGCCCAGAAACTGCATTTGAACAGAGTTCTCTGATCCTACTAGAAAAAACATCAAGAAAACATTTTTTCCTATGCCTGAGTCTCTGTGACTCTGGTAGGCAATGGCTGGTACATAATTTCTTCTCTTCCTTTGCAATTTCTCCAGTTCCTGGGAAGTGTCTCTATTTTATCATTTGGACTCTTGTAATTATATCCCACTTTTAAAGGGAGAAATTAGGAGTTAAATAAAGACACGAAAGTTTAGTCAGTCATCTCCATTAGAGAGATCTCTAATGTCATCTCCATCTCCATTATTCCAAAGCAGTAATGCAATAGCAGACTCTTACTTCAAGCTCACTTATTTCCTGTTTTCCCTTCACTCTTGATTTTTACAGTGTAAAATTTTCAAAAGTGCTTAAATGATTTAGAAGCCTAAGTCCCATTTTCAAAGGCACCTTAGCTTAACTGATTTGGTGCTTTTGAAAAATGGACTTAGGTGGCTTTGAGAATGTTTTACACCATGTCTAGTTCTTTTTTCCCAAACTTGAGATAATCAGTGATTCACTTTTCAGATGTAACACTTTTTTTTTCCATTGGTGCCTTAAACCAGCATATGATAGATTGCCAAGAATATTTATAAATATATTTCCCCAAAACAATGGATTCTCAACTACAGAGAACTCGTTTTAAAATACTGTGTTTTCTGTTTACCATAGCCATTCTCTTATGTCCTACCCTGGATCCCTGTAATTTTACAGTGGAAACAGCAGCATGTCATGTCACTTAATGAAAGGGTTTAAAAAGATCTCAGTAGCATATGTCATATGCACAGCAGTTATCAAGTTCTTCCAACAAACATGAAGCAGATCAGTGCATTAGAATTTTGCAAATCATGCTGGCTATATTGACTATTGGGTTATTGCTATAAATTTGCTCTTTTCTAATTTCTGAGTACACTCTAATTGCTACTATTGTACTGTAAATAGATTATAAATGTCAAAATGTAATTTACAGGGCCATTCTTTCATTATTAATGCTTTATACTATATTTCCAATGGCCTAATTTTATAATTTAGTTTATATATGTCATGTTCTTGTTGTTTGTTACTCTAAAATATCCAGAAGTGTTCTAGATGCTTTATGATACAGATGAAAAAACTTGCTGTCTTCTCCAAAGAGCTTTAAGACTCATTTAAGATATAACCCAAAAGAGGTATGAAAGGAAGGAGTAGGGACGGGAGGAATGAGTGAGGTATGGTGAAGGTTGCAGTGATGAGATCACACAATAACTCAAGTGAAAAGCACATTATGGGAGAACAATATTGTTATGTTATTAACAATAAAAATATAATTATCAGCTCACGTACAGGTAGCATGTGAAAAGTGATCTCTTCGCATTCATTTCCCTTCTAAAAGTTCAATCACATGGTGGAGCAGATCTGGGAGGGCACGTAGGGTGGGATTTGCAAGGGGGATTTAGGTGCCGAACTGCTACTTCAAATGCCTAACTACAACATTTAAGGGCCACTAGCATTCACAAAATCCCTGCTCAGTTGTCACCTAACCCTGTAGGTGCCTACATTTCCAGTACTAACGCCCCCCTCCCAGGGAATTGCAGTGGCTGGGCATGTGCTCAGCCACCTAAGTCCTGAGACTGCCCATCAGGCAGCTGAGCTCCAAGCTCCTGCCTGAGCCCCAGCAGAGTTCAGACTAGACATTCTCCCGCTTATCATGCCTTTTTAGTCCCAATCCAGTAATCCCAATCCTCAGAGCACACCTAAACCCACACAAAATATGATGATGGTGGTGCCAGCGCTGCTACCTCCCGCCCCGGATTCCTTATCCCAGTGGTTAGAGCACTCACTAAGGATATGGGAGACCCTGGGTTCAAATCCTCCCTCTGCTGATGTGGCATAGGGATCCCCAGTCCTGGGTTTACAGTGGCGCCATGGAGCCGGGCCCATGTTCATAAGGGGCCCCGGCCTGCTCCGCTTGCACTGCGTCCCACTGGCTCCCCCCACCCACCACTTGCTCCTCTCGGCCTGCCCACCAGCTAGCCGAGGGCACCTCTCTGCCCCCTGGCCGGACCCCAATGCACCTCTCTGCCCCCTGACTGGACCCCAATACACCTCTAGCTCCAGGCAGTCTCTGCTTCCCACCACATGTGGGGCCCCACCTGTCTCCCCGGAGCTGGGCCGCTTGGGACTGGTGCAGAAGCCTGGCCAGGGTCAGCCAGGTGGGGACAGGAGGAAGAGTGTGGGGGGCTTGGCTGGGCCCCTCCAGGCAAATGCGTCTTGAGGGAGCCCAGCTGGCTGATTGCACCACTCCCGAGGGACCGGAGCGATTTCCCACCCCGGGACCAGCCCTGTCTCTACTGCCATCTCAGCCCGGCAGACACAGTCACCTCCCAGCAGAGCAGGTGAGTACAGCCGGGAGGCAGGGCATGGGGGAGGGGGTCTCTGGGGTGGGGGTGGGGATGGGCTGTGGGGGTGGGGAAAATGTGTGTTGGGGCACTAGGGAGTGGTGGTTCTGTGGGGGGTGCTGGGCAGTTGTGGTGTGGCTGTGGGCGGGGAATGCTGGGCAAGGGTGGTGGTGTGCAGGGCGCTGTGCATTTGTGGGGTGGGGCTCTGGCCATAGGGAGTCAGTGTGGGGAGGGCTGGGTGGGGGGGAGGGCTGTGTGGCATGGCATGAACCCACCCCTGAGGGGAAGGGGCATGCTGGCAGCATAGGGCCGGGTGGGCCACTGTGCGTCTGGCAACTGCCGGTTTGTAAATAGTGGCCTCGCACTGGGCTGGGTGGAGCAGGGCCACCCCTGCTATGCCATGCCCCATTGCCTCTGGCTGGCCCCTTGCTCTGGGGACTGACCTCCCCGTGCCATGCACCATTGCCTCCATGGGGGCCCACAAATATGTTTGGCGCCGGGCCCACAAAAGATTAATCCGGCCCTGTTTCCTCCCAGGGGGAGAGCCCTAACCACTGGGCTGTGGGATATTCTGGGGAAGGTCTTTTTTCAGTCCTTCCTGCTGGAGCTCTTCCACTGTATGTAAATACTTAGAGTCATTGGAGAAGGGAGACTGGAAACTAGGTCTGCTCCTTCCAGGTGAATGCCTCAGCCTAACCACTGAGATATACAGTCATTCCCACTTTCTCTGTGCCCCAATAAATATTTACTTGTTTGTACACAGTGGAGCAGCTTCTGCCAGAGAAACTGAGGAGTGCCTGCCCCAGAATACCTTAGAGCCATTGATTGGGGACTCTCCTGGAAAGTGGGAGACCCCACTTCAAGTCCCCGCTCTATATCAGGCACTTGCACCTGGGTCTCCCACATTCTAGATGAGTTCTCTAATCACTAGGATAAAGGTTAGAGGGGGCATCACCACCACCTTCTCCTTTCACTCCTGATTTTTTGCAAAAAACTTCTAACATGGCTTATGTGGTTAAATCCAGAAGTGGATATATGGCTGTGAATCCTGAGTGGAGAGGACACCTAACTCTCTTTGAGGGGTGGGGCTTAGTCCAACCCATCTCCTTGTTTTTTTCCTACTGGCTAGCTTAGGTGGGTCCCCCCTCACCATGCTGGCTTTTATGAATCCCGTTTTTAGGCATCTAACACACCCCATGCATTGTACAGGGAGCTGGGGCACCTAAATCAGGGTTGTGAATTCCACTGGGCAGCAAGGCTCCTAAAGTTAAGCTGAGCCTTGCAGCATCAAAGTCCTCCTTATGAATCCCATTCTCAAAGCATGGAGGCCAGTATGGAGAAAGTCAGAGAGAGCAATGTGCGGGTTGGAGTAATATGAAGATTTGAATGTTAGAGACACCAGAGAGGAGGAAATCTGATAAGAGATGATCCAGGGATAAACTGTAGTGTTCACTGTCTGGAGTGAGAAAAAAGATCTGGACTTTTGAAATGTGTCGGAGGAAATGGTGACATTTAGACATTAGTTCAGCAAAGTACTTAATCACGTCCATCCAAAATACTAAAGCACATGCTTAAAATAAACACATGCTTACATGCTTTATTGAATAGGGATGAGCTTAAGTTTGTGAATTGGATCTCCAGCCATAGCCTGAATTAGTGGGGAGATGAGTAGCAAGGATTCTAAGATCATCCCCAGGTTATGAGCCTTGCTGACAGTGGTGGTGTCAGCAATAAGAGAGGATGGGTTTGAAAGGCTAAAGAGGGTTTAGTAGGAAAAACATAGAGCTCAGTTTTTAGCCGTATGTTTGTTGTTGGTAAGATACCTGGTGCAATGGGGTAGATTACCCTTGGGCTGGAGAACATGTGGCCAAGCCAACCCTGATTACAGAACAAGCTCCACGAGGGGAATTAGGCAATTACCTATAAAGAGCCGGAAGTAGCTGCAGGAAGTGGGAAGCTTAGGAGGCTATACTGAGGGGAATGGGAGTTTCATTAAATCTTTGCATCTGCTCAGAATCGATCAAAGTCCAGAAGGCTGTTCTGAAAAACAATGCATGATTCTGATAGCCACTCAGTCACAATAATGGGATATCTTCAAGGAAAAGGCACTAATTTCCAATTGACAAATTTCTAATATTAAGCTTTATCCTTAAACTCAAATCTCTCTTACTTCACTGATTCTTGTTGATAAAATCCAGTCAGCCTGGAGGGGATTTATAATTCTGGTAATTGCACCAGATGATTAGTACCTACAGAAGCAATCACTTACAGTACATCACCTGCAGATTGATGAACAATTTATTATCAAGAGCTTAATTGCTTGTAATATATAATATATCCTTGTAGTAGAGAGACACATAGCTAGCTAACTTGTACACATTTATAAATATATGCCATTTAAATTAGGAAAGAGTGAATGTTACAGGTTCAGTGCAGATAAGACTCTGCAAAGCTGGCAGTTAGAGTACTTCTCCAAATTCTATCTGATCCCCTTTGGTCTAGAATCAGGCTGTACAGCTCATGAAATTGGGTTTTCTCACAAGACTTTTAGAAGTCCTGGGCTTCAGCCTAAAATACCATTAACATTGTTTGTTTGTATTCCTCCATTGTCAGTGCTTGTTTAACCCAGGAAGTAGAAATTGAATATTTGAATATACCGGTATATAAATGTTTAGACCTGGAAGAAGATATGCCAGATTTGTTTCAGCTAGAGTTTGGAATGAAGATTGGTTTAGATTGATTCTTACTTGAACTTAATCAGTGGATGACCTGTTACCCTCAGGGGCCATGTCTCTCCTTTCTAAGCTGGGGTCTGTGGGACCTGGGCTTATGGATTTAAGCATCCACAGTGCATTGTAAACCTGGGTTTACAATTGCTGGACCCGCGTCTCACAGCTGTGCTAACATGTCCATGCTACACTACGCAAACCTAACTCTGGTCTGCAGCTTCACCTGCGTCCACACTGCAAAATGACAGGGCTTGGACCTGAGTCACAGTGGGACTTGGTGTCTGACCCACGCCCCCTAGCGGGGTCCTAGGATCTTGGTCTGAGTGCTTGCTGACTCAAATCATAATGATGGAAGTGGGGCTTCAGTTCAAACCTGAGGCCTTGGCTACACTTGCAATAAAGCCTCCCAGAGCGCTGTACCTCACTCCCCATCCACACTGGCAAGGCACGTACAGCGCTGTACCTCCACAGCTGCAGCGCTGCTGGTACTCCACCTCCCCGAGAGGAATAACGTTTGCTGCGCCTTGGCTACAACTCCCGGGTGTCAGTGTGAACGAGGAGTTAATTTACTGTGGTGTGATAGTCCCCTTATCAAGTGGCCACTCTTCTCATTGTTGTGATCGGCTGCAGGAATGCGGAAGTGCCGTTTCAAAGCTCCGTTTCAGAGAGAAAAATCAAACATTTTGCTGTTTTCTTTGAGTGAGTGAGAAGCAGGGAGGGCAGGGGGGGTCTGAACTTACAAGATAGCGTGCTGACACACTCTCAGCACTCCAAAAACCCACTTTCTCTCCCCCCACACTCCCTGTCACACTCCACCCCACCCCCCCTTTTGAAAAGCACGTTGCAGCCCCTTGAATGCTGGGATAGCTGCCCATAATGCACCACTCCCAATGCAGCTGCAAGTGCCGCAAATGTGGCCACGACAGTGCTCTGGCAGCTGTCAGTGTGGACAGATTGCAGCGCTTTCCCAACTCAGCTGTATGAAGGCGGGTTTAACTCACAGCGCTGTACAGCTGCAAGTGTAGCCATACCCTAAGTCAGAGCTCAGGCTTAGTGTGCTGTGTAGACATACCGTGATAGGCCCTTACCAGAAAGACAGAAATGGCCACTTCCTCAGGTGAGAGGATAGGTGCCAAAAAGATACTGGCAGTCTATTATGCATGGAGGAGAAAACAAGTGGGCAAGGTCACAGGCAGGATGAAAGGTGCTGGCCTGACAGCTCTGCAAATTGAAACTCTCTCTTTAGTTATAAAAGAAGCACAGTATAGGCAGTGATAGTGCAAGATACCCAACCAATGGAAAGCTCAGTCATGCATCATTGTATTGTTGGCCTTTTTGCCAAGAATGCTGGTGAAGGTGACAATTGTGATGGTTTTGGTGATTTTGGACACCTGTTCATTGGAAATTGAACTAAGGCTGCCAAACTCATTTCTCATGAGCCATTATGGGACAGTAACAATTTGGGGTTGTTGCTAAACTGCCCTGGGTTAGAATTGGGATTTGTTATTTTATTTGGATAGGTTTGCTAGTCTCTATTTGAACTCATTGCTTTAGTGTCTTTCAAAGCACTGAAGATGGATCCAGCAAAATATCTTTAAAACAGTTGTAATATTTGTGTTTTAAATTTAGGGCCCAGCTGCCAGGTTCACCCAAACCACACTTGGTACAGGGCTCATGGAGGAAAGAGAAAGGTAGCAGTAAAGTACAGTTTCCCTGATCCAGGAGCCCCATGAGGGTTGAAACAAACCCCAGCATAATTTACAATATCCAAAGGCTGCTCCAAATGTTTCTAGCTAGAACAGAAGGTGTGATGGTAGCACGGATATGCATACTTTAATCTAGTGTTAATTTATTTAGCACAGGTAACAATAGTAATGAAGACCTGGGGGCATGGACTTCAGTGTGGGGTAGCAATCCAATTATGTATCCAGTGGGTTCTTACTGATACTGTTAGCCTGTTCTGCCACATCTTCCTGTACTAGCTAGATTAAAATTATTATGGGTATGCCTGCCTGCACTACAGTCACACTTTCATTTGCTGTATAGATATATCCTCAAAGACATTCTGCATCCTCTGTGCACCACCAGAATCGTGCAAAGAGGATGGAGCCAGGGGCCCAGATAATAGCTCTTAAACTATTTGCTGTGGAGTGATCTATTCATTCAGTGAATTTGCATGCTTTGCTAAGTACTGTTTGGGATATACTTAGAATGACCATGAAAACCAAACTGAGTGCAAACTTTGTTTCTGCATGAAAAGGTAGATAATGAAACAATGGAAAATTTCCCCTTTCCTCTTTTAGAACTGAGTGTACTTGCACCTCCTAGGTAATGTCCAAATGCAGCATTTCAGTGCTGGCAGTGGAGAGTCTGCACAAGAGGACTTTGTACGCCCTGCACATCTCAGTGAAGCCCCCCACCCCCCACAGTGGCTCAGTGCACCATAATAATTGAGGGGAGAGTGAGGGTATTTTGGGTATTTCACAATGGATCAGGTCTTGTGAGGTGCCAAGAGCAGCCAGCAAGGTACTCAGACAATGATGACTGATTGAGGGAGCATAGCAATTCACAGAGGATTCTCACCAGCCTCAAGGATTGGACCTATAATATTAATCCACTATGGCCAAACTCTGTGTTGGAGGGGGAAAAAAGGCCACCAGATCTCCACCACCAGCAGTGGCTGGCCACAGGCCAGCTATGTAGGTTGAAAACCCTGAAGCAAAAGGGAATTAGGATTCCTTCCCTCTGCCCTGCTGACTTCAGCTTATTTTCCTACATGCATGTTTACCTCCATTTTTGCAGAGTTGGCCCTTTCAAGTTACAGCACAAATTCTCTTATGCAGAAAGCACCACATCATATTACAGCAAGATATGCATAGCTGCCATTTTAGAGTGGGCCTCCAGTAAATAATGAACTATTATTCTCAAACTTGTCTGCTGGTATTTCTTCTCTGCAATTGTGAAATTTGCTGCTGTTCGTGCTAATACTACTCAGTGGGGAACTCTCCCCCTTTCCCTCTACTATTTGTGCCTGCTCATGCTATAAGGCAAGCCAGAGTAATCGGAGAATCAGCACAGCGTGAATCTTCATTGCACTGTGGAAGTCTCATTTCACTGCATGCACTGTTGAAGGGCCATTGGAAAAAATCATGAATGTCTTTTTGTTTTGGGAGCTTAGTGACTGGGGGAAGGGCTAGTTAGAAAGACGGAATAGGATCCATCTCTCTGTCTGCATTGCAGTACGGTATTGTCAGCACTGCAGTACTGTAACAGGGAAGTGGAAAGACATCCAAATGGGAGATAAGCTTCCTTTAAATGGGAGATAAGCTTCCTTTAAACCTAAAGAAACCTGAGAAGAGAGAATAAATTAAATTATTTGCCACTCAAGCTATTGAATTTCCTGGGCCACATCCAGGTAAATGTCCCATTGAAACCAGATTCACTGTTGAAACCAAATGGATGTTTTGCCTGAGAAAAGTGCAGGGTGAGATCCAGCAAGCTTTGCGTTGGCTGTTTAATAGTTAAGGCTATGTTTTAGTCACGGGTATTTTTAGTAGAAGTCATTGACAGGTCACGGGCAATAAACAAAAATTCACGGCCTGTGACCTGTCCATGACTTGTACTATATACCCCTGACTAAACTGTGTGGGGGGAGGCAGCTTGAGGGTTCTGGGGGTACTGCACGTGCCCAGCGGGGGCGGCCCAGGCAGGGGCGGCTCTAGGCACCAGCAAAGCAAGCAGGTGCTTGGGGCAGCCCATTTGCAAGGGCGGCAGGGATCCAGCATGGGAGCTGAGAACCAACAAGGGGCCCTGTGAGCTGTAGTTCCTTGGTTAGCTCCCTGCCTATAGAGCCAGCCCTGGAGCAGGGAAAGAACTACATTTCCCAGCATTCCATTGGCCACTATCAACAGGAAAGGGAGGGGGAGGGAGTGAGGTAGCTGAGACCTCATACTGCAGCTTGCTGTGAATGCAGAGCTGGACTGTGAAGGGTAGGGATACCATATTTTAACATTGAAAAAAGAGGACACTCTATGGGGGCCCCGCCCTGCCGCCATCCCCTCCCTCCCAATTCCCACCCCCTGACTGCCCCCCACAGAAACCCCAACCCATCCAACCCCCACTGTCCCCTGATCCCCTCCCAGCCCCCCAGGACCCCACCCCCTATCTAAGCCCTCCTGCTCCTTGTCCCCTGATTGCCCCCTTCTGGGACCCCTGCCTCTAACTGCCCCCCCGGGACCCCACCCCCTATCTTGCCTCCCTTCTCCTTGTCCCCGACTGCCCCCTCCTGAGACCCCCCCCCCCAACTTCCCCCTAGG
>QXTE01000108.1:4770585-4859996 GCA_003942145.1 Platysternon megacephalum | reverse complement strand
CCCCCCCCCCCCCAGCTCCCTGTCCCTTGACTGCCCCCCGGACCCTCTACCCCTTCTCCAACCCCCTGGCCCCCTTACCGTGCCACTCAGACCAGTGTGTCTGGCTCTGCAGACGTGCTGCCGTGCTCCCCTGTGGAGCGCAGAGCCACCCCACTCCCCCGAGTGCTGCTGGTGTGGCGCGCTGAGGCTGCAGGGGAGGGGGGGGAACAGGGGAGGGGCTCTGGCTGATGGAAGCCCCGATGCGAGCGGCTCAATCCGGCCGAGCCGCCCTGTCAGCCGCACCACGCTCTGCATTGGGAGGGAAATCCCGGACCTTTTGAGAGTTTTATAAATTCCTCCCGGACGGCTATTTAAAACCCAAAAAGCCGGACATGTCCGTGAAAATATGGACGTATGATAACCCTAGTAGTATGCCCAAGGAGTAGGCTTTGGCCCATATATCCCCTTCAGAAGACTTCCCCAGACTGGATTAGGGATACTGGTGTGACCTCACCTTGCAGCCCCCAAAGAAGGAATTGGATGGACTAAATGGACAGTGCACCTGGGCAGATTTAGATACAGTACCAGGCACATAGGAGGATTTCCACTTCTGAGCCATGGAAGCAGAAATTGACTTTTCCTTTCCAGATTTAGCTAATATTCAGAAAGGGAATCTAGCCACCTGCCTTCCAGATTTGAACACCTCAAAATTCAGGAGTGCTCAAGCTCAATTTGGGCAGCTGTTACTTCATTTCTCCCAAATCAAATATCCTGATCCACTGTAACTTGCTGTAGAAAAAGTAGGATACAATTGAGCAAGAAATGCTTCCCAGTGGTTATTAGGACTGGAATTGCTATTTTCAACAGCCATTGCCATTTTTATTTTTTTTTAGTTTTATTTGTTTAAAAGGAAGACAGTGATATTGCATTGGCAAATTCCCCATAGAAACAAAGAGTGGAACAAAAGAATAATAAAGGCACCTCAACTTTTCCTCGTTTATGTAGGACAGTCTTATAATATGCATCCAGATATCCTCCAATCACACAAGCTGAAAATTGTTCCACTTTANGGGGCAGCAGGGGGTGTGGGTGCGGGAGGAGAGTCCAGGGCTGGGGCGGCAGGGTGTGTGTGGGGGGCACTGGTGGGGACAAAGGAGGGAGCCCAGAACTGGGCCGGCAGGGGGTGCGGGTGGGGGGGGAGAGCCCAGGGCTGGGGCGGCAGGGTGTGTGTGGGGGGCACTGGTGGGGAGAAAGGAGGGAGCCCAGAGCTGGGGCGGCAGGGGGTGCGGGTGGGGGGAGGAGAGCCCAGGGCTGGGGCAGCAGGGGGTGCGGTGAGGAGCCCAGGGCTGGGGTGGCGGGCAGCCAAACATTTTTTTGCTTGGGGTGGCAAAAAACCTAGAGCTGGCCCTGGGCCCAGGGGGTGCCGTGGGTGCTGCAGGGGCAGCTCAGGGACACTGGAGGGATGGCCTGGGGGCTCCACATGTGCTGGGAGGGGGTGGCTCGGGATCCTTGCTGGTGCTGGGGGGGGGCGGGTGGTGGTGCACAGCCAGGGACCCCCCGCTGGTGCTTGGGGAGGGAGGTTGGTTGGGTTGGCAGGCTCCCTGCCTGGCTCCATGCCTCCCTGGAAGCGGCAACGTCCCCCTCCATCAGCTCCTAGGTGGAGACATGGCCAGGCAGGTCTGTGCCCTGCCTCCACCCGAAGCGCTTGCTCCTCATCTCCCATTGGCTGGGAACTGCAGCGAATGGGAGCTGCGGGGCGGTGCCTGCAGGTGGAGGCAGCATGCCGAGCTGCCTGGCATACACTTCTGCCTAGGAGCTCAGGGCGGGAGATGTCGCTGCTTTCGGGGAGACAGCAAGATAAGTGCCGCCCAGAGCCCTCACCCCGTCCCATGCCCCAACCCCCTGCCTCCTACTACACCCAAATTCCTGCTGCTTCAGGGCGGGGGGGCGGTGGCATACGACTGTCCCAGCAGCGACCAGTTAGAGAGAGAGATTAATGAGTTTGCTTAACAGCCAGTTGGCTTTTAGCTCATGCGGTAGAGACTCATGCACTAAGCTCCGGAGGTCCTAGGTTTGATCCTGCCTGCCGACAACTGGGGTCTGTCGGCGTTATATACGCAGTGAAATTAACCCCTCACTTCAGAGACTCATGTTTTGCTGATGCTGAGGAGTAACAGGTAAAGAAAGTGTAAGAATACAAGGGCTTTGTTGTTCTGTAACCTCTCTAGCACTTGTTTGAAAAGCTCAGCATGTTCTAGACCATGTAGAATTCCCCTGATGAATGTGCATTTTTATCGTGCAGTGAGGTGTGGAATCACCTAAACCTAACTAGAGTGGGGCATTTGCTTACAAGACGGTAATAAGTAAGTAACTGTTTATAGGAACTAAGCAGTTATTATAAATTAAAGTTAGAGAGGCAGCATGGCTTAGTGGCTAGGGCACTGGACTGTAAATTAGGAGACCTGGCTTCTTTTGCCACCTCCACCACTGGCTTGCCATGTGACCTTTGACAAGTTATTTCACCTCTCTGTGCTTCTATTTCCCCTCCAATCCTTCGTCTGTCTTGTCAAGTTAAGCTGTAAACTCTTTGGAGCAGGGATTCTCTTATTATATGTTTGTACAATACTTAGCACCGGGGTTGGGGGAGGGGGTAATCTTTCTTGAGATCTCTAGGTGCAACCATAACAATAACAATGCAATGAAAACCAAATTCAAAATAAAACCACAAATGCTTTTTTAAAAGCTTTCTCTGTTTACTTATACCTGTGTTTTGTCTTTTCATTTTCATTTTTTCTTTATAAGGTGATGAAATTACAGCCAGTGAAGAAGGGCCGTATCCTGCAGTCCTTCCTCAGGCAAAACTCCTATTGATGTCCACTGGATGGTTACCTGAGTAAGCATTCTAGGATTTACCTTTTAACAAATAGATCTGACACACACATTGCTGAGAATTTCATTACAGTAGTATGTAGAACAAAGGGCTGGTAAGACAGGTTGAAAATAATGAGAGGAAGGTGACTACTGTTCCATCAGAAATGGAGGTGGCGGGGTGGGAGGGGGGGAAGGATAGTGTAGGGAACACCCTGTAGGTGGCAAAAATTACTGAACCTACAGCCAATGAAGAAAGAGACACTCATAAAGAGCACCTCCTACCTAGCTTTGAACCTGACCAGATGAGAGGCAGATAGACAGTCAAAGGAAAGAGTGATATTCTGGAGCTGTAAATCTAGAGCAAACTTTCTTCTCTTTTCTCTTTGCTTTTTTTTCTTTGCTCACCACATTACTGTCAGGTTTTGATCCGTCTTTTGTTTGTCTGCCACTTCTTTCTCTATTTTTTGTTCTGTGTTGGTCTTTAATCTCTGTCTTTTCTATTCCATTTTTGTTTCCTGTCCGAGACTGTTGCATCTCTGTTTTTATTCTGTACCAACTTTTGTCTTTGAATCCTTCTGTGACACTTTCTTCTCTCCTCATTGTGCACTCTCTCAATTTGAAATGGTGTACTGAGTGTGAACAATAAGTGAATTGATTCAGAATGAATTGACAACGGCCATAGTGAATGCTGAGCTGTAGACTTGCTTGAATTGATTTTTTCACCACCTTCTTGAGCTAGCCCTTTAAGAAAGAGGGACAATGGTGAAAAGAAGAAAACATAAGCTTTTTCATTCCACATTGAAAACTCAGACTGGAAGAGATCAGAGAGGAAATGACAGGTTAAGAAGGAACAAAAGTGGGCCCTAAAAATTGTTTATAGAGGTGTGACAGAGAGGCCTATTGGTGGTTCACTACAGTCTGTCAGCAACTCTTATCAGGCCGGACATACATACTATGCCTAACATACTGTTATCATGATATATACCCAAAAGGTGGCATGTAATATATCCTTGGAAAACTAATAATTCACTGACTATGAATATTCCTGCATGATGAATATATGGTGTGTACAGAGTTATAAATATGTGCTAGAATTATGTTCTCAAAATGTATATGGCAAGCCGTGCCTAAGCCTATTCCAGACAAAGTAATGTGGTTCCACCTGCTGGAATGTGTTTCCAATATAAGAACATAAGAATGGCCATACTGGGTCAGGCCACCTAGCCCAGTATCCTGTCTTGCGACAGTGGCCAATTCCAGGTGCTCCAGAAGGAATGAACAGAACAGGTAATCACCAAGTGATCCATCCCCTGTCACCCATTCCCAGCTTCTGGCAAACAGAGGCTAGAGACACCCTCCCTGTCCATCCTGGCTAATAGCCATTGATGGATCTATCCTCCATGAACTTATCTAGTTCTTTTTTGAACCCTGTTATAGACTTAGCCCTCACAGGAGTTCCACAGGTTGACTGTGCATTGTGTGAAAAAATACTTCCTTTTGTTTGTTTTAAACCTGCTGCCTATTAATTTAATTTGGTGACCCCTAATTCTTGTGTTATGAGAAGGAGTATATAACATTTCCTTATTTACTTTCTCAACACCAGTCATGATTGTATAGACCTCTATCATGTTCTCTCTTAGTCATCTCTTTTCCAAGCTGAAAAGTCCCAGTCTTATTAATCTCTCCTCATATGTTCTTATGTGTTAACCATTTCTATCTTTACTCCTTACACCTGGTATCACTTAAACTGGTGAGTTTTTGTTTAATAAACTTGTTCTACTTTTACTATAAACCAATTCAGTGCTGTGAGTGAAATAAGAATGTTTGTCAAGCGTAGGGTGACCAGATGTCCCGATTTTATTGGGACAGTCACGATTTTTGGGTCTTTTTCTTCTATAGGCTCCTATTGCCCCCCACCCCCTGTCCTGATTTTTCACACTTACTGTCTGGTCACCCTAGTCAAGCGCCAGTTAAATTAATGAGCTGCAGTATATTGTCTCTTTAAAGGAGCAATGAACATTCTGTGAATGTTCCAAGAGAGGGCTGGATGCTGCAGAGAGACATCTCTGGGGAACTCAGGAGTTGGAGTTCAATGTTTGTTATCTGCAAGGCAAGGTATGGACTAGCAGAGTCCAGGAGAGTTTGCTGGCAGGGCAGACAAGCTGATGTGTCAGGGATTTGTTACACATCTTAGCAATAGCTAAACTTTCACTTGCTGAGGCTGAGAGGGGTAACACAGTAACTCACAATTCCGTGAACATCAGCAGATTGTCACATTAGCAGATGACTTTGGGGAAATTTGGGACTGGGAAGGTGTTGGTGTCACTCTGCAACTGGTAACTGGGCAATGGAAGCCAGGGTGTGACCTGCATGCTTGTTGGTGTCAGGACTGTCAGCCTTAGCAGCATAGCATTTAAGGCACCCAGAGCTGCAGGGCATGTGGTGGCAGTACCCCTTACAGGTCTGGGATGAGCCCCAAATGTCGTAAAGAGGCATGATGACTGAAAGTCAGTTAAAAATTATAACAAATTGCAAAATAGAGAAAATGCCCTTAGCCATTCATAAAATGATTTGAAATGTACTTAAAATGTAACGAAGAAGACTGCTACTTGTGGGCCGAGTTGCAAAACTAATCCTCTGAGGCAATATTACTTTATTGCTGCATGACATCTACGTATGATTTGAAAGGAAATAAAAAATATCCAGGAACAGAAGGCTTATAATTGAAAAAACTTGACAGAAACTCCTTTGTGTAGTGTTCCATATCTGGAGATTTTTCATAACCATGTCAGAATCTCATTCCTAATGATTTCACATGTTGCGATAAAAGTGTTATCTAAAGGATAGTGTCTGAATTTATATTAATTTTTCAGTTTTATTTCTTGAGTAGATCCATCAAAAATCTGTACAACCAGTGGCAACTGCCAGGTTTCTGGGGCTTTTTTCTTTTCTTTTTTCTTTTTTTTTTTTCCGACTGAACTACTTTTCTTACAACATGCCAGAACTTGACATTTCTTTTAAACCTTTTCTAAATTTCAAAGGAGCAAATAAATTTACAACACTGGAAAGTTTTACAATTTCTATGTTTAACTGCTTTTTGATGTGTTACATCTCAGGACATTAAATAAAAACATGTTCTGCATAATCTTAATTGAGAAGACTCTTATCTTTGCCTGTAATTACTGATGAACAAGATTTCAGCATGGATTGAGCTGTAAGATACATGAATTGCATACACTGAAATTGGAACAGATTTTATTCTTATTTTCTTGTCCTGGTAAAGTATTGTGTGTTAAACCTGGTATACCTGCCACCACGTAGGTGACTGTATTATAGTGATTGGTAGAGTGTTTTCTATTTTATATAGCATGTAACTCCCTTGGAGATGCTTGAGACTGAGAGGTGCTATATAAGCATAAGCTAGTATTATGAGGATTTCAAAACTTGTTTTACTATGCAAGCCCTTTGAAATATCTAGGAATGAGCACCTCAGTACCTACTACAGCATGAGAGCTTTTACTGCACCCTAGGCAGTGAAACAGAAACCAAGCCAATTCTACTTAAGTCATAGAGATGTCAGCCATGGCTAATATGGGACTGCATTTTACCCCACCTTCTTTAGAGCTGTACACAATCATAGCTCTCACCTCAAGATTGAAAGGATTGGCTGTCATCTAAAAGACGGGTGCTCTGGGCTGGAGGGGGGGGGGTGTTCCAGCTTGCTTGGCCCATGTCCCTGGCAGCTGGGCCTCGGTGGGGAGCAGAGGGGGTCTGGTGAGCCGCCGCCCCGGCCAGGCTCTCTCTCAGGCAGCCGCCATGCTGTGCAGAGCAGCAACCCAGAGTGGCCAGCTTCAGCTGGCATGAGAAGCAGCTCCCTCCTGCTCCCCACCCGGGCTTGGCTGCCAGGGAGAGCGACAGAACGTGCTACGTGGGAGGCACAGTGGGAGGACATAGGCATCCCCCTACAGGTAACTCTGGTGGGGCAGAGAGAGCGTAGTGGTCCCAGGCTGGGTGCAGGGCAGGGAGTTTACTGGGCAGAGGAGACACGTGAGGCGGTTACATGTCCTCCCCTTTAGATTGTGCCCCACACACACACACACACTATGGGGAGGCATGAGTCATCTATGCCCAAGACTCTTGCCTACCAGCCAGGCTGTCTTGGCTTGGCTTTCTAAATACTTTGTCACACTTTTGAAGTGTTCAGCTACATTTCTTGTACTTTGTTTTTCCTTTTGGATTAAAGTTGGATGGTGTTATAAAGCAATAATATGTTTTGGCTTCTTCTACGGATCACTCTCTGGCATTCCTCCAGAGAATGGGTTTCCTCATTGATTTTTTTTTTAAACCCTTCAAATAAATTTGAAAGACTTCATAAACTGCTAAAAATGGTTCTTAATTTGTTGTGTTTTCTCTGGTTTTGTTTTTTGTGAAGGGTGACCTTTGGGTAATTGATTTTCAGCATGAAAATTACCAAGTAGGAATTATTTGCTGCTTGTGGGGAATTAAAAACAATGGAAAATATGACTCCAGTCTAAACGACCAAGCTTGCTGTTCAATTTTTGAGCTTTTATTCTTATAACCTTATTAAGTTTGAAAAGCACATGAAAGTGTGTCAGGAATTTTTAGAAACATTTGAAAGATGGTGATCAAATCTACTAATTATTGATCCAGCGATATTTGCAGTTAAAGAATCTCTGTGCCTCACAGAACAATGGCCTAAAGACAGCGTTGCATTTATAGACTGATAGCATCCTTCTTCCCAAATGATACCAAATCACTTCCTCCATTACAAGAAGTCATACTCCTCTTAACAGATATATCGCAGTTTTTTAACGTTACCTATTCTAACCTGTGTTGTTAATGATTCTAAGAAACAAAAAATAATAAAGCTAATTGACATTGAATTTAGGAAAGTGTGAGAATGACTCCATAGCTCAGTGGTTAAGGCATTCACGTGGACTGTGGGAGACTTAAGTTCCTGCTCAACATCAGGCAGAAGTAGGATTTGAACATGAGTCACCTATGTGCTGGGTAAGCATGCTAACCACTGGGTTAACAGCATATAAAGGGTCTGCTACCATCTTTGGCTGTGAATACCAACTGGTGATAGGTGCCTATATCCCTCTGCTGGGCAAGGCTTAGGCCCCACTCCTCTCCTCTGCACTTCCTACTGGATAGTTTAGGTGGTTCCCTGTTCAGTTTGCTGGTTTTTGTGGATTGTGTTTTTAGGTGCCTAACTTTCCCATGCATTGTAGGGGGAGCATGGTCACCTAACTCAGGGCTATGGATTCCACTGGCAGTATGTCTATACTGCAGCTGGTGCAAGCCTCCCAGCCTGGGTGGACAGACTCATGCTAGCAGGCCTTGTGCTAGCGAGCTAAAAAAAGCTTTGTGGACATTGTGGCACTGGTGGAGGCTTGGGATAGCCATATAAGCTCAGACCCAGGGCTTGGATGAGTCTGAACTCAAGTGGCTATTCTGAGCCTCTGCCGGTGCAGCAACATCTGTACAGCTATTCTTAGCGTGGTAGTACAAGCCCAGCTAGCACAAGTCTGTCTACCTGGACTGGGAGGCTCAGGCCCAGCTGCAGTGTAGACATGCCCTAAGTGGCAGGGCACCTCAACATTAGACATGCTGAGTTTAAGTCCCCATGGTGGCCACAGAGGTCAGGGCCCCCCCACTTTGAGAAAGGCTCTGCCGCCCCGCCCCAGCCCGAGACAGCTGACGGGCCAGCTGTGGGTGTTTTATTGCAGTGTAGACATACCCTTGTCTGCCTAGACAGTCATTCGGCACACATGGAGGGAGATAGGTGTCTCAGAACTGGATTAACTAAAGCCAGCATTCTAGGCAAGGAGCTGCCTAAGCTAACCAATGGGAGATGCCAAGGAGAAGGATGTTTCCAGAGCCCCACACCCTCAAAGAGTTCAGCACCTCCCTCTGCTTTGGATTCTCACCTGCAAACTCTTTCTTGGAGTTAAGTGCCTGTGCCATTTTTGCAAGAAGCTCAGGCTTTTCCTCAAACTTTTAACCCAGCAGTTGGGGTATTCAGTTGGCATGTGGGAGACCCATCCCAGTTCAAGACCACCCTTACCTGAGGGGGAGTAGGGATTGGAACAGGGATCAGCTACCTCTCACGTGAGTACCCTAATCATTGGGCTATGGGATAGGCTGATGGGGAGTTCTCAGTCTCTCCTGTTGAAGCTGTTTCATGGTTGATAAGTATAGAGTCATTGGAGTAGGGGGACTGGATCCTGTGGCGTGCTCTAACCACCAGGCTGCAGAGTCATTTTTACGTTTGTGCTCTTTCTCTCTATGGCCTAATGATAATGAATCCTCCTCTTTTCCCCCCTCAGCCCCATTTTGTGTGAGTTTGCATATGGGGCCCGATCCTGAAGGCGAGCTATGAGCATGCTTACCAGATTGGGCTCAACAGACAAGTTAGGCAGAGCAATGCCTAGTTTTTCCTGGTTTGTTCATTCTCTGGCAGTTAGGTGTTTGGATGTGTAGAGTAAGGCAGCAGTGCACATGCACAGAGGCAGAAACATAGGTGCTAAGGGAGCTTTTGTTGCCAAAAAGTTAGGTGCTGAGTGAGTTTAGTTGCCTATAGGATGTGGTGGCAGCTGAGTGGGGATTTTGTGAATCCAAATAGGGCTTGACTCTGGAATTTAGGTAGCTAAGTCCTTTTGTGCATCTAGCCCAACATGTCTATCAGCACAGTGTCTCCTAATACCATATGGATGCATAATATCAGTATTGATTCAGAGGCAAGCATGCCACCTTCTCGAGCACCTGCATGGTCATTGCAGGTCTCTTATCTAAGTATTGACTCAGCCAAACTCTGGAGATTTCACATGATCACAGCACATGATGGTATGGTGGCAGCAATAAACAAATAGCTCACAAGACCTGCTGTGGATGCCTGAAGCTGAAGATTTGCTTTTAGAACAATGTTATATTTATACAATAGTATTCAGAGAGAGTTCTCAGATTGTTCTGAAATATCACAATTTGCTGCATCTTCATTCTGTTATCGTATGGCTTTCTGCTTCTGAGACCTCTTCCTAGCAGACTAAAATCATTCCAGATGTAAGATGATAAATTAGTAGAACAAAACAAATTGGAGTCCGTAGGAGTGCACTTAGGACTAACAAGACCCATCTGAGTTTCACATTGTCTCCTGCAATTATAAAAAATAAGGCTGTCAGAATTTCTTTTCATTAATTGCTGCTACACAAAGCTTATGGACAGTGGGGTTTTTTAAAGGTTTTATGGGGGAGCGTTCTCTCCAATTTCTGGTAGATGTTGTAATGTGGAGGGGAAAAAAGGTGTACAATCACTAGGGATGTGTCTGAAACTTCCTAAGCTTAATTAGTACTTTTAAGATTATGAAATCCATCAGTTCAGTCCAACAAGTGGCCCCTCATGACTCAGGATAGTCAGGTAAGAATTCAGCAAAATATTGTATTTTCCAGACTACAAAAGAGACATAGTAAAGTACTGAACTCTTCCTCACTCCAGGCTTAAAATTAATAGAGGGTTTTGTGACATCCAGCATTATGCTTGAGTGTGAAAAGGAGCCAGGGGTATTTGCTAAGAGGCCTCTGAAGTTGCTTGCTATCCTGAGTTTTCCCCTTTCATTTGGTTCATGAGAATAAGAAGCTGTGTTCATAACAGTGTTGTATTTAAGTAGCGTTTTTATTATCCATTTTTTCAGATTGAGATTTTTAGTTTCACATGGTTAAGTGGGGAAAAGGATTATCCCATTTAAAATTTGGAGCAGGGAGGATTCATTGATCTGACTTCAATAATACATTACACGTTCATAAATCTCCTTTGAGACATTTGAAAAATCATTTAATTTTGAAATATATGCAAATGTGGCATATTGAAAAGAAGGTATCAAAAGATTACAGAATCGATTATATAAATATCACAATTTACAATCCAGTTAGACTAGTAGAGGCTCCGGAAAGCAGAGGATTTATGCTGCTCAGGGTTTACTAAGCCATCAGATATTAAGATACCTTAAATTTAAGACAGAAAATATAGTGTTGGTAATAGAAGTGCTCCCAGACAGATGGATGTGGCCAACTAGTTCTTTTCCATCTCTTATTTCTGGGATTCAATTACCAGCAAAGTCCATAATGTTATCTAGAAGGATATTATGCACTAGGCTCCTTGATTGTGAACTTGGGAGCTATAGAGCTTGCCTGGGAAACAATTTTTCAGGTTCCACACGTCCAGATATAACAGACTCTTGTCTGCTCTGACCATATTGCACCATTGTGCTCTGGGCTGCTTTAGGATTTTGGTGAGATTCAGTGACGTGACTTATTTTTGTATTAAACAAAAGGGGACATTTGGGCCACCCTGCCTTCTGCTGCAGGAGATGCAGAACCCCTCTGCTTGTGCGCTTTTAAAAATGTGGTATAAGGGACAATTCTCCAAATGAATTGCAGGTCTCTGGAGTTGCTAAGCTCCCATCTATTAGAGGGTTTGTGTGTGCATTTTGGTGAATGTTAGCATATATATATATAAAGAGAGAGAGAGAACTTCACAAGCCTTATTTAACTCTTACAACATCCCTGTGATATAGATACATTTTATTATGCTAGTTTACACATAGGAAAACAAGTAACTTGACCTAGAACACACTGGGAGAGCCAGGATTAGAATACAAAAGTTCCTCTTGGTCTCATGCTTACAACTATACCGCTGTTCAGACTATGAAGATGTTCTCCTTGTGGCTACAGACCATAATGACAGGCTTAGTTGCAGGCAACCAGTTGGGAGGGTGGTTGGCGGTACCCTCAGTGACACAAGTATAGCCAGCATGGCACTTCCTCACATAACTTTGAATACCGGTCTATGTTCCTTTCTAGATGTTAAAAGGGACCAATTGTGGTGGGTTTCCTGGGCCCCAAAGACTGACTTGTGATCTTTAAGAAAAAATCAGAATGACAATTTCATAACCAATGACCATCTTTCAGTTTCAAGGAAACTGCCTTCAGTGGAAGAGCACGAAGTCTACTTTGGTTAAAAAAGTGAAAGCAAAAACTCTCCTTTATAGGTCCTTCAAAATTGTGGGCGTTATGTGCCCTAAATGCCATCTCTGATAATATGGTTGGAAAAGTGTCTCAGTATCGAATCAGAAGAAAAATAAAAGGCCAAAGAAAGTGAAGAGCTTGTCAAGGTCATGCTTACCTTTCTGAAACACCATTGTTTGGCGTTGAAATTTTTTTTGGGGGGAGGGTTCTAGTAACCACAGTAAAGCTGATTTGAGTTAAATTAATACAGTAGATCCGCTCAGAACTGATGTGTTAAAGAGGTGCCATTTATTAGGAAATGTTTGCAATTGTGCTTTTCTCTTGCACTGTCTTGTGGAAGAGGGAGGTGATGAAGGATCCTCATGTTGTCAAAGGGAAATTTACATCCAGTAATTTGGTCAAATTATACGTCCTTTTCTGTTCAACAAAATACTTTTACTGTTTTGCAGTAATAAAAAGGACAAGTGCATACAGTACTCACGTATTACCATTAAGAATAAGAATAAATTATTGAATCATGAATATATATTTATATGTATATTCGTGGCACTTAAATTTTGGATCTGTGAGTGGCTGTGTTTGTAAAATATGTATTAATGGCATTTTCATTGCTGAACCAGTGATTACAGAAATCAAGATGAATGTTGACATTAATGTTCAAGGAATTAGACTGTTCATGTCTATGCCTTTTACATGACTGATAACATGATATGTGAATGTTAGTTTCTTTATTTGTTAAAGACTCTAACTGGATGCAGGTTAACATATTATAAGGATTCTGCTGACTAAAAAAGTAAAAAGATCAAGATTTGGTTATGAAAAGGCAGGAATCTGTTCATCCCATCAGCAGAGCAAGGAAAGAGAGTGCAAAAGGAGGTAATTTCCATATCTCAATGACCACAAATTCTGGTGAAATTTTAGGATCAAGAGTTATCATGGTTACCTGAATAGAGGAGTAACAGCACAGAACCAGATATGTCAGATACCTGCAAAATCAATTTCCTGGGTACACTGTACATACCACAAATTTAACCTGAGCAAAAAGCAATGTTTGAAACACAAGCATCTCTACAGGTGAAACACATCGGCATATCAGATCTTCCAGGAGGGCATTCCTCTGGACTGTGTGTGTTTGCTAGGATGCAAGTTCTATAATAAGTTTAAAAATCAGCTTGCTCTCAACTTCCTGAAAATGTTTCAGGAACTCTTCCTAAAACCACGATGAAGCCCCTATCACAGCTGCTCTGAAAAGAGAAGAAGTTGCAGAATGGAAATATTTTATTTACTAATATAACAAATGTAGATGACAACAATAACAACAAAGCCTTGCAAAGCTATTGATTGATATTTCCTAGATTACGGTTGTGTATATTTATTGAAGATATTCGTCAATTGATATCAGTGTTTTGCACTAATTCAACCTTAGTGATACACACAGAGCAAACAACATTTATCCTGAGAAGATCTACCAGTTATTACTGGAGAAGAACTTTCAATGTCACCTCTGTTAAAACATGAGAATTGAGAGTCTTCTTGTAGAATATCCATAAAGAGGCTTTCAGTTGGCATACTTATGGACATACACACGATTATGGGCATACTTAGGAAAAATGTTACATTGGTCAAAAATTTATTTGTACATTAAGGGGTTTCTATAATTCCTGTAAAACTTCATTAATCCTCAAAAATGAGTTCCACATGTTCCTATTGAGATGGCAAAACCAAAACTGCATTAGTAATTTCTATCAGTAAACAAGTAAATATAACCAGAACTGAGATCAAACAGGGTAATTCTCTTCACAGGTCATATCTTGGTCTTTTTAAGTGATATTGAACCCTCCCTTAATACACTAGGCATGTCTTAAAGAACACAGCACTATTTTAAGATTTCATACTGTTGTAAATAAATCATAGGCAATACCAGTTGGCGGGGGGGGGGGGAGGGGGGGAAGGTCAGCCATTCTGTTTTCACCGATCTTCTAGCCAAGTGTTTCCCTCAAGGGACATGAAACTTGTCCCCAGAGATGAAAAAACTGATCTCATTCAATTTTATACCATATTGGATTTATACAGATGGTACAACATACCTCTGTTCCTTTATGCAAGAGATAACTTGATCAAAATGCATTCCTATGTATTATTTGCTTCTTTCAAGTTTTACCCATATTCATCCTCGGCTGGTACAAGAAAAACTAGATAAAATATATAGAAACTTTCCTTCCCAAGTAAAAAGTTTACAGATCACTTTAACTACAGTAACTCCTCGCTTAATGTTGTAGTTATGTTCCAAGGCAGAGGGCAGGAGCAGCACATGGCAGTGGTGGGAGGGACAGCTGAACTGCCGGCAATTGGTAGCCTGCTGGGCAGATGCTGCACATGTAGCTTAGGGGAGCAGGGAGCTGATAGGGGGGCTGCTGGTCCACCCTGGTTCCAAGCCCCCATCAGCTACCTCCAACAGGCTGCTCTTCCTGCAAGCAGGGGACAAAGCAGGCGGCTGCCAAACGACGTTAGAAGGGAGCATTGCACAACTTTAAACGAACATGTTCCCTAATTGATCAGCAACGTAACAACGTTAACCGGGATGACTTTAAGTGAGGAGTTACTGTAATTGCAATGGTAAAAGACTCCAGAGGGATTAATTTAGCAAACTGGAACTTTAAAGATGGACAGCCTCTTCCAATAAATATAAGATTTTATTACGTTAGCAAAAAAAAATTGGCAAATTTACTTGTCAAATATTGAAGCTAATAATTGTAAGGCTCTGAAATGCAATCTGATCTATAATATACATTAAATGCTCAGATATATTTCTACAAGTCCTTTAAACAGACATTTCTGGCATTGCAGGCATAATATAGTGTATATCTAAGATGTTGTCTTGGATTTGTTGTTATTCTGGGACAAGATGGACCCTAACATAAAAAAAATTAAACTCAAAAGTTAGGTACAAGTTAAAGACTTTTTTCCCCCATGAAGTGTGTTAGCAAGTTCTGAATAATTTTAAACCAGTTAAAATCTCTGCCATAGAGCTTTCCATAGGTCTCTTTATATCAGGCATTTTCTTATAGTAGTAAAGGCATAAGGCTGGTCAAAATTTTTCCATCTTAATTGTTTGATGGAAAATTGGGTTTTCTATTAAACAAAATTTTTGGCTCAGACCAACTGTTTTCTGTGAAAAACTTCATTTTTTTGTAAAAAAAACAAAAAATGTGCTGCCAAATTTTTTTTCAACAAACAGTCAAATATTTCTGCTGAACAATTTAATGACAATTTTTTTGTTTTCAATGTTGTCAATTTTCCATGGGGGGTGGAGGGGAGGAAGATTCCGACCAGTTTCAATAAGGAATCAACTGGATAAAAAGATTGAATTCCACACAGTCCTAAATATCCCTGGTTTTACTGCCACTAGTACTTTATGATGCAAGGAACTTAAGGCTCTCAAAACCTTCCCTTGATTGAAAGATTATCTTAAATATCTGAACCACATTTCCTGTATCCACCTTTAAAACATGCTAAAGCCTAATCAAGGCATATCTGAGCTGTCTCTGAATTACCTGTTTCTTAAAAAATATGAAATACAGGGTTTAGAAAACCTGGAAAGATATTTTAGCTTGACCGAAAAGCTACAACAAATTAGCATATTTTCACACTTTGCTGCCTACTGAGTGACAAACTGTTCATACTTCTTCTAGCAACATAATACTATTCCACTATTCTATGGTGGTGTCTAGCTTATTATCACTTAGTATACCCAGGTGAAGGAATAAATTATAGGATTTTAGAACCAAAATGAGGGGGGGGGGGAACCTTGTAAACTAACTAACTTGTTTTTGAGGTTTATATTTTGGGCTTTTGTTATTTGGGGTTTATTGATAACAATTTTTGAGTTTTATGTAGACATGAAAAAATGTGTTTCTGGGGCTTTTCTTTGGTATGTACTGTAATGAGTAATGTATATTATATATAATATACTATGGTATTATATGCCGTAATGAGTAATCTCTTTGTAATGTTTCCAAGTGTGCTTTAATGTAGTACTGTGTCAAACAGTAGGGAACCAATCAACCTTTTTGAACATATAAATGCTTAGTAATAATAACAGCAACTGTACATGTATGTGATGTACCTACCCTATATGTATAGCTTTTCCGCTAAAATATGTTTGTAGAGGTTGCAGTGGGAGGAAGACCAACATGAGATGTCTTAGAAATCTGTCCTACTATGAACTGAGACAAACATCACTTAATCTCCCAGAAGGTGGAAAAAAGAGGGTCTGTGTCAGAATAAGAGGAGATGGGTGACCATGGCATCAAGGGAAATGCCCCACTGTGGGAATCTTGTGATGCAGCAAATAATGATGAAAAGAAAGTTTTAGCTCAAATTGTTAGAGGCCCATTACAGTAATATAACATGTTGACCACATGGTCTACTGGATTTCAGTTCATACACATGCCATTGGAAAGAGGCACACAATTCCTACTTTATGCTACATATTTATGGGTTTTAAATAAACACATACATTTGAACTGCTACTAAGGATGATTAGGTCAGATTTTCTTTTCAGTAGAACGCATATGTTCCAATTTGCCAAATGATTTCATTCAGGGTTTTCACTTTCATTCTATTATTTGCAACAATTTATGGTGTGTATGTGTGTGTTTCTTTGAAATCTGATGATAAAGATGAAATATGATGATAAAGATAAACAGATAATTTAAAAACAGGGGGAGGGATAGCTCAGTGGTTTGAGCATTAGCCTGCTAAACCCAGCGTTGTGAGTTCAGTCCTTGAGGGGGCCACCTAGGGATCTGGGGCAAAATCAGTACTTGGTCCTGCTAGTAAAGGCAGGGGGCTGGACTTAATGACCTTTCAGGGTCCCTTCCAGTTCCATGAGATAGGTATATCTCCATATGTTATTAGTAGTTTGAACTCATATAGGAAATGTATGCTAGACATTGCCTTGTCTTTATGTTAACCAAATAATACAATGGACAGTGTATTAGTCACTGTGTGACGTTAAATATGACAATTTGGCTTTCTAAAATGATAGGTACCCTAATTGCTATTCAGCATGTCCCCAGCTTCAATGGAGAGAAGGCCAGTATTATATAGACATATGATTACATCAATATCTTGCAAATACAGACACCATTTCATCCTGATTATTAGGCTGGAAGTGTGAAAATTCTGAAAGTCAAAATGCTCTGGTTTTCACAATTCAAATGATGAGTGCAAACATTCTGGCATTGATTCTGGAAAGATTTATGTATGTGCTTAACTTTACATACTTGAGTAGTCACGTTGAGTTGAATTTCAGTGGGGACTATGCATATGCTTATCTTTCCACAAATAAGTGAGTGTTTGCATGACTGACACCTACGCTCAAGGCCGTCCTTAAGCATATGCAGCATACGCGGCTGCATAGGGCACCCGAAAATTTGGGGCACCCCTGGGTCTTGGTGTCCACCCCGCCGCCTTTTCCTATCCCTGTTCTGACCCTTCCTGCAGGCTCCCACAGCTAGCTGCTGCAGCCTGGTGATTCTTCCTCCGGAGGGGACCAAGTAACTTAAAAGTGAAAAAGCCTTCCAGCCTGCCAGACATATTAGCACAACACTGAAACTGTTAAAGAGCCATTCAAGTAGTAATGAAGCCATTTAACAGGCATTTCCCAACCCCCAGGTATATACTGTCAGTTTCTGAATTTACTGATTAAAAAAAAGTTGTGTGTTACTTTAATATTTACTCAGAACATGTTAGTCTACAGAACCCTAGTTTAAAATTTGCTTTAAAATATTTCATTAGTGTGTTGCTGAAGATGATAAAATCACATCTCTAAAAAATCCTTGCATAGATTTTTAGATGCATAATCTGAGTATTCATCTTTAGCCTTAAATGCTTGGATCTTCAGACATATAGTTTTTTAAATAAATCCTTCAAAGGCCACCCTTATCTAAAATACACATTTTAATTTTAATTACTATAGTACAAAAAATTTGCTTCCAAAGTCTTCCTGTCCTTTCTGTCCATCCCTTTCTCCCTTCAACCCCCTGTTGAAGAGAGCCTTTAAAGGGACAACACCCCTTTCCCGCCAGATAGGGAAACTCGTTTGGCCAGCTTTCTTTACTTCTGACTATTTGATGAAGTAGTTTTAAGAGAACCCTCTAACAAAATCAGTACCTTAGTAAGATATAAAATCCTTTGTTATGCCTAAAATCTTTGGAACATGTTTTTTTAAAGTTGGTGAAATTTCATAAACATGTCTATTGTTATGGAGATCACACAAAGTAAATTAGTGTTCCCTTTTTCTAAAAGCAATGAACTTTGTTATGAACACACAACCTCCGAGACTGATTAATTTAAATTAATGTCTTTGTTCCAGTGAGTTAAATATGTAGTCATCTGGAATTATTACTTTATGAAGGCTTAAGAGTAAATTTTAAATATAAAATCAGCTTAGAAATACTGTTTAAGAACATGTAAAACAGAGAAGAGCTGCATCATGTATTCCATAATATTTAATGTTGTATTCAGCAGGACAGCTGACTTGCCCTTACTACAAAGTTTTTGCAAATAAATCTCTGACAAACTTCAGGGTATATCAAAAAACCTGTGACTGACATTTTTTATTCCCAAGTTTAGTGCTTTTAATTAGGTACCTTCTGCATGTCCAGTCTTCACCTTCTGTCATGGAGTGGAAAACATGCTCCATTTTCTTTAGAACAAAATTGCAGAAGAGTATTTTTTTTTCAAATGTCATTTGCTTCATTTGGGTTCAGGGATTTGGCTGGAAGGTGGTGATCGGCCTGGGGCAGAGCAGGGGTGTTATATGGGAGGGGCCACAGGCAGAAGAGGTGGGCTGGGGAGCTAGCCTCCCCAAGCAGCAGCTTCACCCACTACCCATGACAGCAGGTTAGAGCGGGTCAGCTCCCGCACACCCAGTGCGCACTGCAGTCTCATTAGGCAGGGGCCATATTCACAGAGCCAAATGCGTTGGCCCCGTGCATTCTGTGTGAGGCAGAGGGTACGGGGGTCTCTGTGGGGAACTGTGACTCTCCGCCGCCATGAGGCGGGCCGGGTGGCTTGGTATCCTTTGCTGCCTCATCCCTCTTCCCCCCCGCCCCCCTCCCCCGGGCTGCAAGCCTGGGCTGCTGTCGGGCATAGGGGCACCAGTTTAATAATACTGCGTAGGGCCCCATAAATCCTAAGGACGGCCCTGCCTATGCTGGCAAAGTAGAAAGGACTGAACTTCAGCATTCTGACCTTTTCTGTTGTTTCTAAGGTAACATTTAATACTTTTCAACGAGAGACAGATGTGGGTCAGGGTTTCCAACATCCATGTCAAAGCTTTGATTTGTATCTGTCACTGTTCTCTAAGTAAATTAATATTTAGTTTTGAAAAATAAAAATACTTATTGGGAAATTCTGAATCACAACTATCTCTGGCTTTAATTATTTTTATTAATCCTGTTTTGGTTGGTGGAGTATTTCTTCTGAATACCTTAGGGTTTTTAAGAGACTTTTCATTTAATAAATTCAATTCAAGATGTACAGCTACTACCGTACTTTTAGTACAGATTGTCAATGTTTCTTTACAAAAACACTGGCATCATAACATATTTGGATATCCACATTGTATTCTTCATCAGGAAACAATGCAACAATCATGTTCTTAAAATCAGTCCGGGAAAATGTCTTTTTTCTCTATAGTCTGGTTTTTTTTGTTTTGATATACTGAATGGAAATACAATAGAGAATGTACTATAAAACAACCCAGCATACAGAAATTATGTAAGGCATCATGATATGGTTGCCTAACTAATGGTACTAATATTGTTTCTTCTCTCTAAAATGAGTGCATGCCTAAAATAGACAGATCACTGGGTGCTTTTAGGAGGAGATTGGATTAGCATAATAATCTGGTGCCATTTTCCAGCTCTATAGCTACTATTTAATGTATAACTAAGATGGCTTTCCTATCCAACTGGAAATGTGTCATATTCATGATATTTAATTGGGGTTTTCAGACCATGTGTCTAACTGACTTTTTTCCCCTAGTCCAGTGGTTTTGCTTAAGATAAGAAGCTATGATAAAAATAAGGTTATATATGGCATATTTATTTAGGATGCATTTCCAAGGAATAAGGATTGTTTATGTGGTTTTTTCTATTTTATGACTCTTCCCCTTACTCTAAACTCTTTGCTTTTGGTATATAATGTTGTCTGTCTGTCTTCCACTAACCATGTATTTCTTTAGCAGTTGCTGCCATTGAAGAGGTCATTTAACTTCCTCATGCCTCTGTATCCTCATCTGTATAATGGGATTAATAATACCTCACAGGGGTGTTGTGAGGATTGCTAGTTAATGTTTATACAGTGCTCTGAAAATATGAGGTGCCAAATGAGGTACTAAGGTGTTTTTATATGTGTGTGTGTATAATATATATATTTATTTATTTCAATTTCCAATAGACTGTGTAAGGGAGTGTAGTGTGTGTATATATGCTTATTGTATAGCGAGACTAAACGGTGAGTGAATTTCTGTGTGCTAGCGAGCTTTTCCCTGTAACCCTGGTGTTTGTTTTTTATCTGACCTCATCAGTAGTGGCACAGTGATGTGTTGGACACTAAATGAAGCCATTATGTCACATTCATGAATCCAGCCAACAGGGCACCTTTTCTATATGGACTTTTGTTTAAAATAAATAAAAAGCATATTTCTTTACAAGTGTGTTACTGGCTCTATTATTGCTAAGCAATTGCTCAAGCAATTTTATCTGAATTTTCTTGCAGTGGGTTGAAAGTAATGGAAGAGAACATATGTACATTAAGGAAATAACGTGCTTGATTAAAGTCTGAAATTGTGCTTAGTAGAAAAGACACCTTACATTGTAGTTTTTGTAATAATGCTGTTGTTTTATTTATATAGCTGTCTTCTCCTTGTCCACTGCCCAGGCATTCAGGGCACCAGCATACACCAATACAACAAAAGGATTATGAAGCTGTAGTGAGGTGGAATGGTCTCCCACAGACCCAGAGACAGAGGGGCCACTCTCAGAGCCCTGGTGGGCAGAGCCAGGCTGTGCTCACCCCACGCACCGGAAGTCAGTGGGTGGGACAGGAAGTACAAAACAGGGGCCTGCAAGCTCAGTTGGGCTGCAGCCCCTGAAGGAGTCAGACACCTCCTGCCCACTCCCAAACTGGGAGACAGCCGTGGACCCCTGTGGCGCTGATGACTGGCTGACGCTGCCGGAGCCACACACTGACCAAGCCAAGGAGGAGTTGCCGGGACTGCCACTGGCCTTCTACCCAGATGACGCAGAGGACCCCTTACAGACCCAGGTACGCCCTGAGAGGAGATAGGAAGTAGCTCTGGGGAACTAGACAACCATCTGGTTGAGAGCTGGCCTGCAACTAGGTCAGCGTGTTGCGGGAGGATCCCCGCTGACCCAGTGGTGGACCCCTCTGCCACTGTTTGGGCCCTGGGCTAGGACGTGGTGGAGTTGGGCGGGTCCGTGTCCCCCCTGCCACCCCAACCCTGGGGTAGCTGTACTCCCCCTCTATAGGCCGGAGGGCCTACATCCGCCTACAGTCCACCGAGTGAGGACACTAGGTTCTAACCCTGCCTGAGCCCCCATAGACTGTGTGGTTGGGTGCTCTACTCCAACCATAGACTGTGTGTTTGGGTACTCTAACCCTGCCTGAGGCCAGAGGACTTGCTGCCCCGCCCCGATTAAGGGCTTGGGCTCTGAACTATTGGTTTGATGCTCGGCCCTGAGTGGAGGCCCGAGACCCAGACTCTGTACTGCCTCGCCTCGACTAAGGGCTTGGCTTACTAAGTGTTTATTTGCCACTCGCTCCTGAGTACAGGTCCGAGCCACTGACCCTTCACTGCCCTGATTACAGACCCTAGAGACCCTACCTGCCTATCACTCTACCCGGACTGCCGGCCACAGCTACAGGCTGAGAGTGACTCAGCTAATTCCCCAACAGTGAGCAACACCCCTGTGACGTAATGAGGCGGATTGGACTCCCACTGACCCAGGCGGGAGGGGCCACCGCTAACCCACTATACTACTCACTAAGCATACTTTATAACATAAATCACCTATATAGCAATTCAAATAGAATAAAGGGGGAGGGAGGGACAAGTAGAAACTAGAGTAGGAACTGAGCAGTTCAGAAAGCAACAAGCCCCAGGGTGAAGGCTGGAGCTGAACTTTATTTTATTGTTAATTTCTTTGCTTATAAACTCAACCCTCAGAAGAGGCGTTGAGTTTGGGCTCTAGGCAGAGTTTGGGCTCCAGGCAGAGTAGGAACTTTGTTTAGAAGCAGGTGAGAAAGTTGCTTGTTCCCTGACTAATTTACCCACTAGTGTGTATACCTTTTTTTTGTTAATGGCAAACCAAATTATAATGTATTGAAAAAAAGTTTCAGTGTGTTCCTCAGACTTTGTTTAATGATGTAATGTTTTCTTAAAGGCTAGCCTGAAGGCTGAGCCCTTAGCAGTATGTGCTATCTTGTGACTGTGCTATCTTGTGAAAGTAGACTGGCTTTGGTTCTATCCTTAAGATTCTCTCTCTCCATTATAGCTGGAGATGTGAAAACCATGGGGTAATATTTAGCATTTGGGTCACGGGGTTGAGTGTACAGTGGGTACTGGAATTAAATAGCTTTGTTAGCTGATTCTGGAGGCTCATTGAGTCTCGATGGTGGTTGCTTGCTCATCCTGCTGGAAGTAATGCTCAGCAGTCATGCTTGCTGTGAGGGCAAAATGAGATAAGATTATACTGGGGGAAAATGCATCAGAATAAAGGAATGAGTCGAGGATAAGAGGAAACTGAAATAGCTTCCCCTTAGAAGGCTTCTTGTTGTTTCTGACACCTATTCAAGTAAAAGCCACATGCTGCACTGTTGATAAATTTGAGAGCCAGAGGATTTAGTTTAGGAAGAGCTGTCTAGGTTCAGTGCATGGATTGGCTGATTCACCTCAGTTTCCAATAGTTAAAAATGACTCTCTTGTTTTTACTAAAATTCATATAAACATGCAAGAGTAAAATCAAAGGAACTCATCAGTAAAACTAAAACGACTACACATTTCATTAAATCAGTTAAGGAGTGCACAATGTAGTTCTCAAACTAAGGTCAAAGTAATGTCAGTCAAACAAGTTAGCGGTAATATTGGTGTTAATCATTAATTTAGTCAAATCCATTAAATTAACAGAAGTAATTACTTAATCCCAATGTTCAAGGAGGGAGCTTCTTAAATTAGTTACAAGTTACAACTAGAGAACTCTTACTCACAACAATGAAACAATCTCTAGCTGGGTATTTTAGTATAGAAGCCAAATTGATGCTTTCCTCCTTGGGGCTTCATTGTAACTGCAGTGGCTAATTGCTTTGTTTTTTTTCTTCCCCCTTGTCCCTCCATAACAGGATGGCTTGAGCTTGGGCTGGAGAACCTGGGGACCAAGCCAACCCTGAAATGAGCCCCACCTGAGAGGTATCAGTCAATTTCATATAAAGAACAGAAGGTGGCTGTACTAAGAGGAAAGCTCAAGAGGCTACAATGAGACTGTAGAGAGCAATAGGCTTCTGTAGGGAAGAGCCTGAGATCAGGGAAATTGCTTCAGCTAGGAAGGGCTGGGAGTATCCTGCTAAAGCAGGAAGGACTCTGACCAGACCAAGGGAGTTTTGGCTGTACCTGGCTGGAGGGAAGACTGTTGTTTAGTTTTGAATTTTGTTAATAAACCCTACCTCAAGGAGGGCTGTTGTGACTGGAATGGAAAATCCCTGTGTGGAGTTCATTGAGGGATCCAAGAAGTGAAATGGAGGTGAGGGGCTGTATGCAGAGCTGCCCTGAGGCTACCAGGCAGAGCAGCAAGGTGGCCGTTTGTGTATACCCACCTCTATTCCCTCACCAATCTAAACAAAGTAAAAGCATTACCAGCCAGTTTTTAACAGCTTTTCAGTAAACAATAGCAACTTTGGTTCTATGAAGAACTGGCACATGAACAGATACAGTATAACAGTTTCTAAGGGTAGATCTTTAGGGTTATGTTAGGAATACTCTTGGGTGCTTTCCCTGATGGTATTAACAGGATCTCAGACACACAAGTCTTCACCTACACACAGGTAAATTGCATTTGGGAAGTTTCCCGTAAGGTCAAAGAGAAAAAGGAAAGTAAGGTAAAAAGGTTTGAAATTCTTCAGCTCCTTGCCAAAGCTTATGCTCAAATAAAGTTGTTCGTCTCTAAGGTGCCACAAGTACTCCTGTTCTTTTTGAGGATACAGACTAACACGGCTGCTACTCTGAAACTTGCCATTTTCTGACTCACATGATATAAGGAGCTATACTGCAGTCATAGACCAGATGGTGTCTTCTGACACTTAGTGCTTCTTGCCAGTGGTCATCTTCGGGTACAAAAAGGACTGGTAGTAGGTGCTGGTGTTGTCTGTTTCTTTCCCTCTGAACCTATCAGCTGCAGAGTCTTGGAAAGTCAGTCTTCTTGCAGTGGCTGGAGACCCTGAAAAGGCACCCAGTGCTATCTGTGTACTTGGATTTTATGTGGGATGATTCTCCCTTGCATCTTGCAACACCTCCTTTTGGAGCTGTGGGTAAATCATGGGCTGCAATACATCCTTGATATGATGATGAGATCCCATCATATCCCAGTGACCAAGTTCTAGCAGATGGCTGCAGCTTTATCTGCAGATGATGAAAGAAAAGCATGAGACATCATCTTGGGGGAAATTACCACTTGTCTGCGCACCACTCGCAATGTAACATCTTTTTATCATACAATGTAAACATCCCAAGTGGACTTAAAGAAATTCCCTAAAAATAGTTAATTGCCCACCTAACCATTCACTCAACCACTTCTACACATTAATCTATTCTAGTTCTTAAAATAAATCTGAATGTGTCTTATGACAGCTGTCAAACCAGTTTCTGTTTGGGGAACTGGTTGGTTAACTGGGTGAAAATTTGCAAGCCTTAAATAAACCAACTGTTTCGGTAAAAGTTCATCAAGCCTTATTGGGTGAAAGTTCACAATCTAATTGTGACTGGGGGAAGGCTTTGGTTATATAGGTCAGGGCCTGTACTCCATCTCAAAGCAGAAAGCTGTTCAACACTTTGCCTTATTAATTAATATTAATTCCATTTAATATAAATTTAGTCTCATAGGCTATTTTGCTTGCATAGAACAAGATCAGATTATAGTCCCCAAGAACAATTGTTTAAGGGGAGATTACCTTTTGTGCAGCATAGTAGAGCCTGCCTTTTTAAATATTTTAATGATTTCTCTCTGATGTGTATTTTAAAGGTTCTCAATCTATTGAAGAGGGTTTTGATGATCTCTCTGATCCTCTTTCCTTCTAATAGCATCTTTTGTTATAATTAATCTGTGAAACATTGTGCTGTATGTTAAATGGATCCTTTCTTATCAAAGCCCATGTCTTGCTTTCCTGCTATTATCTCTGTCAAGTGCGATTTCAGCATGCTTCTTATACATTAGGTAACTTAAACTATCTATTAACCTTCAATCATTGAACCTGCAAGGATAGGGAGAAACCAGATTTCTCTACCAATAAAACAATGAACTGGAACAGAGCCATTCATACCCTGTCAAGTATGGTTTCGGTCAGGGCACATTCACAGTATGACAGCATTGGACGGCTTGGGGAGGTATGGTGAGATGAGTGGGGAATCATTTTTTGCCTTTTTATTTTTATTTTTTTTATTATCCACATTCTCCTAAACACTCCACTAGAATACATTGATCTTCTGAAAGTAATATATCAGTTCCTGGAGATTACAGTCCCTGCCTTACAAAAGTTCAACATCAGAATAAGTCTTAAATGGCACAAAAATGTTGGGAAGAACAGCTAATTTTACTAAAAGCCCAAATGATTAAAAGGCATCATCATATATGGAACACAGAAAATCGCCCTTCAGGCATAAACCATCTTTCAACACATCTTTACAAATACTTATCTTAATAATACTCTCTAATTTACTGCTGAGAAAGTAATGCATCACCAGCTTATTTCTTTTCCAATTGTCAGTGTGTGATAAGTGGTAATATATTTAAATAAAGTCGAAATGGAACATTATGGATAAAATAGTTCTTTGAATTTGTGGTAAGCATGCATTTACCTCACTTGCATTTGTATAAATGTTGTTTATCATTTCTAAAACTGCACATTTTTCTTTCTAAAACAAGTTTAAAAAGGATGAAATTTACTCATGTTCCAAGGGTCAACATACAGAACATAAATGGCACTTGTCCTCTGCACATGGGAGAATTTCACCCAATGTAATTGTATTGTCAAGTCCAACAGTGGCCCACATCCTCCTCAAAATCATATAAATATGATTTATTTATTTATTTATTTATTTATTTATTTATTTATTAATAAAGGGAACTAACGTCATGCACACTTTATGAAAATAGCAACATCTTATCTTATTATGTGTAAATATGCGACCTTTCATCTCACCTTTCTCCTAGTATTATACCATTTGAGAGGAAAAAAATGAGGCCATACTCTGCAGGTGGTCAGTAACAACCTGTGGTGATTGTTATGAAAGGCCACTGATGGAACTAAAAGCATCAGCAAGGACATACTTTTTTTTTTTTTTATTATTATTTTTGCCTATTGGTGTCTTCTGCCAATGAGGCTAACCTAGTCTCTGTTACCATCTCATTTTAAAACCTGATTAAAAGAAGTCATGCAAAGCAGAAGATTTAATATTTCAGTTGCCAGGTGACCCATCTTCCCCAAAAAGGGAGGCTAGAGACTGGCTGATAGTTGGCAAGACTGTCAGCATAAAAAGATAGCTTCTTATCACAGGCCTAAAAGTCACAAGGGTGATCTAAAGCCCAATGAAGTAATGAGCCTCTTTCTCTTGGCCTGAAAGGGCTCTGGCTCAGGCTCTTAAGGTGGCATTGACATGTAGAGCTAGGTGAAAATTTTCAAATGTTAATAATGTGTTGTCAATCATGGGAGATTGGTTCCCCCCCCCCCCACTACAACAACAAAGGGCGTCACTAGATTTTATTAGCCAAGAAAAATATGGATCTAATATTTAGGTTGCAGTTCTGTCTATACAGCCAGAAACTCAATAAACGAGTCCTGTTGAAATACACTCAAAAGAGACATTCCATTTGCCACACCTGACATACATTGTCTAACTCAGAAGTAGCCAATCTGGTTCGAAACCAATTGAGCATATTACTAAATAAGCAAACAGCTCCTCACGGCAAGAAATATTCCAGACTGCTTCCAGTTGGGAACATTCTAGGTTTGATAGGCTATCCATGATCCAGAGCAGTTCTAGTAAGAATTGTAAAATGCTTTGATTTTAAAAAGTACTATATACACTTGCAAAATGTAGTCAGGCTAGAAGAGGTTACCCAATATTCCCCTATTTATTTATTAGTTTGTCATAAGGTAGGCATGACGGTATAGATGTGACATTACACTCTCTATTCTCCATAGAAATATTGTTATGATATGAATATGGCATAACTAAGATGTATTTTATGGAAGATGGGTCTTGTAAGGTATCATTGGAAAGGTTATGATTTACTGAATGTGATTATCCAGCTTGTATGCATGTATAATTTCTGTATCTAAAGTTAGGAATATTGACTATGTAACAATTTCAACTGTGTGAGCATTTGGGAGACACCCACCAGACAACAGGTCATCAGCTTTCATGGGCCATTAGGAAGAAACCATAAGACTTTAAAGATACTAATCTTTCTCTTCCTGAGAGGAGTCCTGGGACATAGCTGTGACACTATTAGGTCAGGTGGTCCTGTCACCTGCTACTAAACACTATCTTGGACTTCTAGTAATTTTCCACTAATAGAAGAGGGAGGTCAGGGCTGGGAAACAAAAGATTCCCACCTTATGTAAATCTTATTTAAGGCTGGGGAGTAAGACAAACATGATTCTCTCCTCCATTGCCTACCTGAAAAGACAAAGGAACTAACCTGAGGGGAAAGAAAGGGGTGAGTCCAGACTGAGACAGGGGTCTAGCTTGTAAGAAGAGATAACTGGAACTCTAAGCTACAGAAACTCTGCAACTTGCCTAAAATAACATTTAGGGTGAGGAATTACTTGTTGAAACCAGTCTCTTTAAGATCTTAAGCTTAGTATGCATGTTTTGTTTTATTTCCTTAGTAATCTGCTTTGTTTTGTTTGCTATTCCTTATAATCAATTAAAATGTCTTTTGTAGTTAATAAATGTATTTCTTATTTATAATCCAGTCTGTACAGTTCATATCAGTGGGGGGCAAGAAGCTGTGCATCTCTCTCTTCACATTGAGGGAGAGGGTGAATTTTTAGGAGCTTGCGCTGGTCAAATCTTTCTACACAGCGCAAGACGATATTATCTGGGGTTTACCTCTTCACAGTGGGTGTGCAAGTGAGTTCTGGGTGAATCCTCTCACACAGATCTGACTGCAGCCTGTGTCTGCAGCTGGGTGTGGTCTGGCCTGCGTGTGTGCTGGAAAGGGGCTTGAGAGCCTGGCACAGCAACCCAGTGCAAGGGAAACCTAGGCTGGCAGGGCCGGAGGGCTGAGTGGGAGTCCAGCACATCAGGTGGCATTCCAGACAGGGGGGGCCTGACCCATCACAAGATGTTAAGACTGTTCAGTTCACATATATCTCTAAAAATATAGAAGAATATCTTAGTCTGTGCTGCTTTTCCATAGAAGAATTTGCCCATATGTCAAACTCTTCCTCCATCCTTTTCCTTACTTAATACTTTTGCATGCTTATTAATCTTCTGGGAATTCATAGCAATAACAAATTATAATTGTTATGTACGGGTTGTAATTTCTGTGCTGAGGAAGTCATGTCGTAATGGGTCATGCTGCTATCTCAACAGGACTTTTGAATACAAGATTATGACATGAAGGTTTTCCTACTCACTTGTCTAATAAGTGAAAACGGAATACCTCTGTATTTTAAAATTGTATTTAAACAGTTTAATTGCATCCAGAGGATTTTATCCAGGAGAGCCAGCTATATACATTATAATGCCTTTGCTGTTATGTGCCCCTGTAACGGGGCGGTCACCCTGCTCTGGTCCTGAAAGGGTTAAAAGCCAGCCTTGGAGAGGGCTGGGGCTGAGAGCCAATGTGAAGAGGCTGGGAGGCAGCCAATCAGGGCCAGGCTGGGCCCTATAAAAGAGCTGAAGGGCCAGAAGGCAGTGAGTCTCTCTCTCGCTTTGGAGAGAGATGGATCTAGCTGCCTGAAGGAGCAAGGGTACCAGAAGCTGAGCAGTGCTGGGGAAGGGCAAAGGGAGCTGGGGAGCTCCAGCCTGGCAACTCCCCAGGCTGAGGCCTTGGTAAAGGCCTAAGGAGATACTGGGACTGCAGAGGTGCAGCCCGGGGATAGGCAGAGGCAGCTGGTCCAACCCCTTTGCCAGTGATGAGTGGCCATTACTGACTGCAATCTGCCCCAGAGAAAGAGGGCTAGATGACGAATGGCAGTAGTCACTGAGGCAAGGTGGGTACAGAGGGAGGGGGTTCCCCTGGGAAGGAAGACCCAGAGTGTGAGGGTACTGTGGTGGGTAGAACCCCAAGGGAAAGGGGCACCGGGGTCCGGGAGGGACACGGGGGCCTGCGGCAGGCAAGACACCGGCGCTGGAATCAAGCTAATTCCCGGACTACCAGCAGGTAGTGGGTGATGAAGTGGGTTTTAGCCAATGAAAGCTTATGCCCAAATAAATTTGTTAGTCTCTAAGGTGCCACAAGTACTCTTCGTTCTTTTTTCATGGGAAGAGTGTGCTGTTTGGCTATGACACAGCACTATTTTTTACTGGCTAAAAGCTCCATTTTATTAGCTAAATCTCATGGAGTTTCCTGAGCCCTCTCTCCAACTCCTTCCCATGGCAAAACCTGTAGGCAGATATGGTCTTTGCTAAAACATTACTTTTAAAATCACCATAAAATGGTGATGCTACTCAGCATACTATGAAATATATTATACTTTGAAATATTTATACTGCATATTGACATCCTCGTACACTGGCCAGCATTAAAAAATCATCAGATAACCACAATTACTACACTGTCGTATCTGGGATACTACTTTATTTTCCTGTCCTTTGCGTAGTAAATCGTATTAGTGGTCCAGAAATAGCTATACAGTAACCAAGGATACAGGCTAACTTTTAATGATGATATATAAAATGTATGGAGTCAGGCACAGGGAACTGTAAATCCATTTGTAAACCCTCATTGCCCGTCCCTCCATCACAGGCTTGATCCAACTCCTATTGAAATAAATGAAGGCTTTTCCATTGATTTCTATGAGAATTGAATAGGGGTCTAAATTTTCTAGTGCTCTGACTAAGCCCAGATTATCATATCCTCTCTCCCTCCCCCTCAGAGGATTGCAAATGGAGGATATTGGAGCTACTTTTCACCCCATCTTTCCCCCACATCATGCTTCCTCTTCCTCATGATTGGTCAGGTTGCCACAAAGCTCCTCTCTGTGCAGGCCATGGAATTTGGTTCTGTTGTATGAACAATAGAAGAAAAAATGGATAAAAATAGAAGTAAAGTAGTAGCTGCTTTTTGGTGTAGATAGGGTTGTTTAAACAAGCTTTTTCTATCTAACAAAAATTGTCTTACTCCTTCACATAATACACAAACTAGGGGCCACCAAATGAAATTAATAGGCAGTAGGTTTAAAATAAACAAAAGGAAATATTTTTTCACACAATGCACAGTCAACCTGTGGAACTCCTTGCCAGAAGACGCAGGGTTCAAAAAAGAACTAGATACATTCATGGAGGATAGGTCCATCAATGGCTATTAGCCTGGATGGGTAGGGCTGGTGTACTTAGCCTCTGTTTGGGAATGGACAACAAGGAATGCATCACTTGATGATTACCTGTTCTGTTTGTTCCCTCTGGGGCACCTGACATTGGGCACTGTCAGAAGGCAGGATACTGGGCTACATGGACCTTTGGTCTGATCCAGTATGGCCATTCTTATATCTTCCTGCTGCAACTGAGAAGATGATGTTTCAAAGACTGGTTACTGCCTGTGTGAGCTTCTCATGATCCTACTTCTCATTTACCTGTAGAAGTGTTGATTCGCACTAAGAACTTTGTGAAATGGTTTATGATCTTTGTGTGCTCTCCAAGGTAATCTTATACTCCTTACATGTACAATGGTGTTTTTAGAGCAGTCTATTTAGTGCTAAACTATTTAATAAGTAGCATTCCATTGTTTTATTTACTGAAACTGTTTTTTTCCAGCCACTTCTCATTCATTTTTTAAAAAAAGTTAAACTATCAGGATCATAGTCTTCGTTCCTACTTCCCCACTATTCAGTTTATTACACTGTGGAGAATTGGGACAAAAGATCCATCTGAGCAGATCTTGTGTTTTAAGATATAGGAACATTTGAATAGGGATAATTTGGTAAACAAAAAAGAAACTATGGCCAAATATATTCTTTACTCCCACGGATACTATATTTTTCACTAGGTTTATTTTGAATTTTACAATCAACAGAGAAATTACTTTATGTACTGGTTCTTACAGCAAGCAAATGGTCTAATTCTGGCTTCTTAAGCAGACAGGTTTTGTTTATCAAGGTTTAATGTTACATAGTTCTTCTTATCAATTTAGCAATTCAGAGACCGCCAACAGAGTTTTCCAGCCAGAAAGATTCTGATAACATTCTATTTTCTCTTGCATTTTCCTAGCTACAGGTTCTAATTTTGTTTGCTAGTTAATTAGTGCTGCCTATAATTTTAGACAACCTATATGTGTTCGCTACACAAAACTCCATAGTTATTGCCCAAGGTAACTATTTGTTGTACTAAACGGTATTTAGCTGGGGGTAGTAAATATGGAATGTATAATAACTATTACTTATTAAAATCATATTTGCCTAGGTATCATTCAGTGATAATTACTATATAGAGTATTTACAATTTAAGATAAATAATACTTGTGTTTTTTCTTAATTATGCAACCATTAGCCTGTTGAGCTCCATACTATGATACAAGTCCAGCCTTTCAAATATAATCAAAGCAAGTATCATTAAGTATATTTTTGTATTCTACCAAATAAGACTGGCTCATATACAAATAAATCATACTCTAGCAAAGATACGGTGCTAGACTAGCAATATCCTGAACAAACTTTATGAATTTAAGATAAACTTGATTGAATTATTGTTGATACCTTTGGGGTACATTGTATTAAAATGCAAATGTTTATGTGCAGTTGTGAGAGTGTATAGAATGTCTTTAGCAGGAAGACAAGATTAATGCAATCTCTGGGAGGTATTAGCAACTTCAAAGGTCTCTTTGGAACAATATATGTGAAGTGGATTTTGTAGGATGTGCCTGGGGGTGATGGGAATGCAAATTCTCTCCTCCAAAGCCAACCTTCTGAAGTTATACCCTGGGGAGAGAAATCCATTGTATACTAATTACCTGCTTCTGGAAACTCCAGATCAAAGACTGGTGAACTAAACATGTTCTGAATGTGCTTGTTCTGAGCTGAAACGGTGATGAACTGGTAACCACATGGAGTCTTCTAGGATGAGGGTGGAGGGGGTGAAAGACTGCTCCTGCCAGAATCCATGTTAGGGTTGGGGTTAATTCTGGTAAGCTTATTAGCATGCATGAAGCTTCTTTTAATGTTTTCTCTGTAATGCTTTTTACCTTAAGAATAAAATAGGCTTGCTTAGGAAGAACTGTGTGGTACTTGTAATTGTAGAAATTACAACTGTTAACCATTTCTAAAGAGAAAGTCAGCACAGACTTCTCTGTGCTGGGAAATACACAGTGAAGGCAGAGAACTGTGCAGCCTGGCAATACCCTGATCAGAAGGGAGAGGAACACAGGTCACCACCCAAGAGAGGCAACAGCTGGGGAGTTGGAAGGCTGAGGGTTGGGTGCCCTGGCTTGACCACTGAGGGAAAATATAGGTTGTGGTTGCCCAGAACTGAGATGGATACATTCTCATGATTCAGAATTCAATCAATTCTATTCTGAAGCAGGGGAGAAGAGTTGTAAACTCTTTGCATATTGACTTTATAACAGAGAAGCACCCTCATCAAACAAACTTACCCAAAATTTGTCACAACTGGTGTCTTTCACACACATTTTTGTGAGGTGACCATGAGCTGTTCTCTATGGGACCCCTGCTGCCTACTGTCATGTGTCAGATAACAAATCCTTTAAACTTTAATTTCTCTCCCAGATCTTGAAGCTGACATTTCTGCTCTCTTATCTGCAGCCTCAGACTTCCTCTCAGACTATAGTACAGTCTTCCTAGACATCATATTTCAGCTAGAATGGAGATCATAACTATCAGTCAGTCAAGTCTATTACAGGGAACAGTTAGGATGTCCCTTTTCTTGGTGATACACAAAAAGGGAAGGTTTATAACTGCTTTCCCAGAATTACAAAGCTGTGTTCTTCGTTAACAGGATTGCAAGAGCTCGGACAAAGTCCCTGCTACTAACTGGGAATGTCTCCTCCTCTACCAGATGTACCCTACCAAGACTGCTTGCTTAAAGAACCTCCTGAAGTACTTTGTTTGAATCTTCTCCCTTCATGCTACAGAAGCCTTTTGGGACAATAGAGCAGGCAGTTGCTTGGCCTTACTTACATACTTATGATTTAGGGGCTGGGTTTTTCAGTTGACTAAAGCTTTTCTATATGCCGCCCCTGGCTACTGCCTCATTGGAGTTTGCTCATACGTTGAATGAGGTGCAAACTAGAGATGTCTACTCTGACCACTTCCTCTCATTCTGAAAATGGAGCCACTTATTCATAAAGAAAGACCCAGTCAGGAACTGACTTCATCCTGAAACTCCACAACATTAACAACCTCCCTCAGAACACCGTCTTTGTCACCATCCATGTCATCTCTCTATACACCACCATCCCTCACAATGATGGCATTGCTGTCTGCCTCAAATATCTTCAGGGCAATGGACAACACTCAGATATCCACCGTAAAGACATCTCCAAATCCATCCATTTTATCCTCACCCATAACAGCTTTACATTCAACAACAAACACTCTTGTCCAAAACATAGGAACAGCCATAAGTACTAAGATGGCTCCCCCAATATGCCAGCCTCTTCATGGGCTACCCCAAATAAAAATTTCTGGACAAATGCACCACAAAACCAATGATATAGCTGAGATACATCAATGATATTTTCATCCTCTGGACAGATAACCTGGATAGATTCCCACTACAACTTTAACAATCACCATCCGTCCATCAGACTCTCTCTGGAACACTCCCACACCAGCATCAAATTCCTGGACATCATGATCAGCTTCAACAATGGAACCCTACAGACAACTATTGACAAGAAACTCATGGATCACCCCACTGACCTTCCCACATTCAGTAACCACCCCCAAACACACAAAGAAATCTGTTCTCTACAGCCAGGCACTCAGATACCACAGAATATGATCCAAGGAGAAAGTCCAGGATATACACCTTAACTCACTTAAAATCACCTTCACCAAACAAGGACAGTCCACCAGAGAAGTAGATCACATCATGGAATGGGCCACCCAAATAGCCTGAGAGAATCTTCTTCAGCACGTGGGGAGGGGGGAGAAACCCTCTGACGTCACACCTCTAGTTGTCACTTACCCAGAATGGGTTCCAGTGTGAGGTGGTATCATTAAACAATTACAACCCATACTTGATGGGGACCACAGCCTGAAAGAAATCTTTTCTGAATCCCCTTTCTACCCTTCAAAGAATCTCCCCAACCTCGCCAAACTCCTGATCACAAGGAAGCTGTCCACAGACTAGGACCCACCAAGTCAAAGCAGCAGCATCCCCATCATAACAATAGATGCAAAACCTGCGTACATATCGCTACTGCTACGATGATCAATACTCCCCACAACACACCTTTCAGGATCCATGGGTCCTACACATGCCTATCACAACATGTGGTTTACCTCATCCAATGCACTAAATGTTCCAGTATCAACTATTTGGGTGAAATGAGACAATCACAGCTCTTGAATAAACTCATAGAGAAAAATGATAAAAGACACAAACACCATATCACCTGTGTGTGAACTTTTTTTCATAAAACGATCACTCTATATCTGACCTCTCAGTCCTCATCATCAAAGGAAACCTGCACAACACTTTCAAAAGACAAGCCTAGGAGTTTAAATTCATAACTTTGTTAGACACTAAAAATAATGGACTAAGTAAAGACACTGGATTTATGGCTCATTACAACAATCTAAAACCCACTAACCGTCTTTTGTCCTACGACTGTAGAGGTGTTAATTGTCACTTCACCTTGAATGGTCTCTTAAAACATGTTAACTCCTTATACTAAACAATCTGTTCCACCTTGTATTTAGTTGTGACACTCTGGTTATGTCTACACAAGGATTAAAAAAAAACCCTGTGGCTGGCCCTGGTCTGCTGACTCAGGCTTGTGGGACTTGGGCTCCAGAGCTGAAAAATTGCTATATTAAATTATAGATGCTTGGGCAAGGGTGGAGGTCCCAGAGCTCAGTCTCCAGCCTACGTCCAAATGTCTACACAGATTTTTAGCCCTACGACTGGAGCCCCATGAACCTGGGTCAACTGACCCAGCCCAGACCCAGCCGTGCCGTGGGTCTTTTATCCTTGTATAAATGTATCCTCTGAGTACCTTTACCAGAAGGTGAGCTCTATGTAAGCTCAAAAGCTTGTCTCTTTCAGCAACAGAAGTTGGTCCAATAAAAGATATAACTTCACCCACCTTGACAGTCAGGAATTACTCATTGTGACAGATATTCACTGCAAATTTGGCCCTTTTTCCTATTCACAAGGTTGATCCTGTTATTTGTAGGTATTTGCCAAATAGTTTGGACAAACCATTTCCAGATTATGGGTTGTCTAAATTTTTCACATTGCTGTTGGTGGAGTGTGATTTGCATTGTGTCTCTACTTTGCATTGTGTCTGCTGGACTGGATCCCTGAAGCTGTTCAGAATTTTTAAATAGTGAATGATGAATGGTGAATAATGAAATCGCTGTTATGAGTTTTTTGGCATGTGCTAAAATTTGGGCTGTGAAACTTGGGAGTCATAAACTGTTTCATAAATATCCCCAGCAATTATCCAAATACACCAAAGTAACCAGTAATGTCAACCCACAACCAGCAGCGAAAAAAGGCTGGTCCTTTAGAAAAGGTGCATGTGCACTAACTAGTAGAACATGCCCCCTTGAAGCCATGGGGTCCCTAGATTTGGGGAAGCCTGTTCCATATTCAGTGCTTTTCTGAACACAAGGCATATACCTTGCCCTGCTGCTGCATTAGATAGATAGAGGCTCTCAGTTCCCTCTTTCCTGTCTTCTGATCCACAGGTGTTGTCCCAAGGAGGGGAATGCAGACTCTGGGTACTACAATAATACATGATTTACATATACACATGATGATAATGCACTGTTGCCTCCCATGTCACACAGACATGGGGTACCTTCAGCTCCACACAAGTGGTTGAGGTTAAAAAGAACATAGATCATGAGTAACAACCAACATATGAAAGAATAACAAAGTTAGGGCATTGTTTTGCACCCACTGAAATCTATGGGAGTTTTGCAGTTCTCTTCAATAGAACAGGAATGGGTCATTAATTCTGACTTCTCAACTGAATCAGTTGTCTTCAGCTCTCTGGATCTGTTTTAGTTTCTAAGGGTATGTCTACACTGCAATGTAAGCCCAGGACTACTAGAACTCAAGTTAGCAGACCCGGAGTTGGTTAACCTAGGGCTTGAGCATCTAAATTAATTTCTAATCCCAGGTTAGGAATTGTTGAACGCTGGCTCCCAATCTGGGGCTTCAGTGTCTACACTGTATTATGCAGGCCTGAGTCCAACCACCCATATCCCAGACTTCCTAGTGCCCTCCCAAAAGGTGGCCACGCTAGTCCTTGGTTCATGGTGCCATGTGGGAAAAGCTGACTAGCCAGAGGCCAAAGGAAGTCAGCCCATGGGATTGTGGGATACTTCTGGCAGACTCCCAAACCATGATTCCAGTGTGGCTATATCTACATTGCAAAGCAATGGGGCTTGAACCCTGGCTTGGCTCAGGCTCAGACCCTCCACCCCTGTGGGGTCCTGGGTCCCTAGGTTCTAGCCCTGGTTTGTGCGGTGTGTGTGTGTGTGTGTGTGTGTGTGTGGGTGGGTGTGTAGATGGAAGGGGGGCTAGGGCTGAGCCTGAGTTCTAACCCTGGGCTTACATTGCAGTGTAGACATACCCTAAGGGGTTGGCGCCATTACCTGGAAGGTTTAGTGCTTTAGCAGTAGATGACACTGGTACTCTGCCGCTGAATCACACTCACTATGCTGTGGATTTGTCTCCAGTTATGTACTGCTTTCATTTATCCCCTTTCATCCTTGATTTTTTTGTGATGCATTTCAGCTACAGATTCTCCAACTGTGCTTAAGTACTACTTTGAGTTATTGTTGTGGTATTTAATGCGGTGGGATTAATACTTCACCACTACTCTAACAGATTAATATATAAATTCATTTAATGTATTGCTTGCATTCCCTGGGGGTGATTGGGAAATTCAGTCCAGTGCAGAAGGCTCACACAAGGCTCACTGCATACACATAATAAAGGACGAGGCAGAACTAGGGAGTAGTTGCTTTATGCAGTATGTTTCCAGAGCAACCCACTCCAGCTCACAGGCAAGACTGAAAGCTTCTCTGTGCTGACCCCCCACAGGGGAAAATAGGGTAGGAATGGCAGTCGAGTGGATTTGGACGCATGAAAAGTAGGTTCAGTTCCAGGTTTAGCCACAGGCTTTGTCATGTAATCTATGCTGTGCCTCGGTTCCCCATCTGTAATGGGAGGAATAATACTTCCTGGTCTCACAGGAATGTTATGAGGCTATAATCCATGATGATTGTGAGGTGCTCTGACACCACAGTAATGAGGGCCAGAGAAGAATTTACATAGATGGTAGCATGCAGCCGTATTCGGGCAGTCAATGACCATGTGGATTGTGATGCAGAAATAGGTCCTACTTATTTATTTAACACCTGCAAGTTGTGCGATGAGTGTCTCTACAGATCACCCAGTGCCCTGTGTGCTGCTGCATTGCAATGTTTGTACAGAATACAAGCCCTTGCAAGAAGGGACTGAGTCTTTCTCTAAATGCTATAGAGCAGCAAGACACACGGGAGGCGCTTAACAAATAAATAATAGCCCCTCACTAGGAGGGGTTAAAGATTTACATTGGACCACCTGAGAAATTTGTATATACTATTTTAGTAAAGAACAGCACAGAATTTATCTCCTTGACAACTGAAAGCAGTATTTAAAATGTGAGCACAAGAGTTAGGAATAGAACTCAGGTCTCCTGTCTCTGAATCTTGTACCTTATCTACTGGATCACCCAACAAGTTTTTGCAAAGATATGAGCTTAAGTAGGGATCTAAAGGAGGAAATGGAAGTTATTCTGGTGCACAAAATGTGGGAGGTTGCTCCTAGCAGTTGTGAAAGTAGAATGAATTATATTGTAAAAATAGAATGGATTAAAGAAATACTGTATGTTCCTTTAAGCAGGAATGAAGAATGTTGAAATATAGTTGTCAGGAAGAGAAACATTAAGATATAACACAATGAGTCCACTTATGCTAATGGTGGGACATTAACAGAAGATTGGTAAGAGTTAGTAAGGAAATAAGATATGTGTGTCTGGCCCCAGGTAAACTTATCAGTTTTGCTTCCTTTGTTTTCTTGTTAAGTTTGCCCCCCCTTTTATCTGTATAAATAAGATAGTTTGAGTCTTACGTGGGGCTCACATTATCTGGTTGTATTAGCAGAGCGCTGTGCTAATAAACAGAGTGGTCTAACGAATTGTGAGTCCTGAATCCAACTTTGACAATTTGGAGGTTCCACCGAGATGGCAACCGTCTTCACTGGGGCCGTGTGATTCCTGACCGTTTTTGCAGAACGGCCGTGGCAGCCGGCACCTGGGCATTTGGCTCGAGTGGTCCTCCGCCTGAATGGAAAGGCGCACGACCACAGTGAAGTCTACGCCATCGAACCTGTTGGTTCCCACTCTGTTCTGGTAGGGATCCCGGGATCTGACATCAGGAATCTGGCCAGGTAATTATTTCTGTGTTTTGTCCGGACTGAGGACTGTCCTGTCTCTGTGTCTATCCGTCCTCCCTGTGGAGTGTTTGAGTCTGGGTGCCGTCTCCATCCGGGGATTGGCCAACCAAAGGGTTCCTGTCCCCGCGGTCTGAGTGAGTGAAATCTGCACAATCACAGCCGCACCGCACCTTGGGTAAAACCCTTGGTGTGAAAACAAGGGCGATTGAGGCAGTAGCCTGTGGGCTCCTTTTGTGTGTTGCACCAGGCATCGCTCTGACGAACCCGAATTTCCTTCTTGTGTGATTGGTGTGTGTCAAGTCCTCCTGTATGGGGAACCAGACGTCTAAGTCGGGACAGTTCCCTAAAGGAACGCCGGCTCACTTTATGTATTTTAGGAAGGGTCCGGACTCCTGTAAATTTCTGGAAAAAATGATCTAGGTTCCCAAAATGATCTAGGGGGATCCCAAAATTCAGTGGCCACTGTTAGGATCTTGGGACAAAGACCGAGTGGACGTCTTAAAAGACAAACTCAGCTAACCTAAAACTAAATTGGCCAGAGGAGAGGTTGATTGTTTCATGCAGTGGTGGGAAGAGGCAAATCGTAGGTGGACAGAATCGAAACTCGCCTCTCTCAAAGATTCAAATAAGTTAAAAGCTTTATTGGAAGCCTCCTCTCCCACCACCAGACCAAGTGCTCCCCTTTACCCCATTCTCCGAGCAGACTCGGATCGATCCAAACCCCCTTCATACTCCCATCTGATTGTGGAAGAGGACGAAGAAAACCTCTTGTTAAATTCTGGGGACGATGATGAGGAAGACGCATTAATTGGCTTGTCAGCCTTGCGTCGGATCAATAGATGGTCACCAGCCTCCCCAGTTCCGGAACAACATCAAGAGTTCAGACCAGTCTGGACCGTCCAATACCGCCCAGGCCCATTCCTCCGGTACCACTCAGGCCTGTAAAGAAAAACCCCTTGCTCCCCCGAAACCCTCCATTCTGCCTGACTCCTCTGCTTTTTCTTATACATGCAAAGATAGCCTGGATAAGGATTGGGCCCGTTGCTTGCACTCTAGCTCTAAAACTGTCCAGGCTCCCCCCCCGAATCCTGCATACTGGGGGCCAAGAAGAGGGTCCCACTTGGAGCTATAAACCCTGGACTCGCACAGAGCTCCATTCAATTGTAAAAGGCTTTCCAAAGCCCCTGGAAAATCCTACCAAATTCGCAGAGGAATTTTTGTTAGTATGCGACACCTATGAACCCTCTGAGGCAGACCTCCTGCAGCTGTGTAAGCTACTTGTAACCCCTAGTGAACATGAAAAGTGGCTCACAGCAGCAAATTGGCCCGTCAGTGAGCGCCACTCTAATTTGCCAGACACCGGTCCTGACGCTTGACCGGAAAAGGTGTAAGGACCAAGCTAAAAATCTACTTGAAGCCATCCCTCGAGTATGGACTCCTAAAACCAACTGGACGGCCATACACTGCTGTAAACAGCGACAGGGAGAAAACCCGGGCGACTATCGCACCCGGCTGACTGATGTGTTTCTGCAACATTCTGGTATACAGCAACCGGGTGAAAATGGACAGGGCGCCCTGGCTCATGCGTTTATTAATGGCCTCCTACCTGCTATTGGCAGTATGCTAAAGTGAATAAGTGTTGGGTGGGAGACCGAAACCATGGACAAATTGCAAACAGTGGCAGAGCACTGCCAACGCACTCTGAAAGGAAAGGAGGAACAGTCCTCTCAAAAATTAATGGCCCTGCAAATACAGCATTATTTAGGGCAGGGCAAACAGTACCAGGGACGGGGAAGGTTCCAGGGACGGGGACGTGGTCGCAGGAGGGGTTGTGGAACTGGATTTTCAGGTTTTGGGGATGTTTGTAATTACTGTAAACAGCCCGGATATTGGAAGAATGAGTGTCCGAGCTGGCCTGATAGCTCTGTAAATAACCAGCTAGACCCCCTGTCGGCACAGCCCGACAATCCCCAGCCTTACTTTGTCCCACAGCAATGATGAGACGCTGGGGAACCTCAGGAAATTTTAGCTCCTTTACTACCTCTCACTCCCACGGGTGAGTGTGTTTTGACTATTAATGATCTTTCTCTCCCTTTCCTTGTTGATACGGGAGCTTCGCTCTCTGCAGTTCGTACTACTGATCTGCCTGCGGTTTCCCGCTCTGTAAAAACCGTGTCCGCTGTGGGTATTATGGGAATCCCAACCCCTTATCCTCAGCTTTCCCCGACCCCTCTCCCCACGCCAGGTCCGAAAGTTTTTGGGCATGGCTGGATTTTGCAGGCAATGGATTCCCCAATATGCCTCCCTTGCAAAACCTCTCCAGGAACTCACTTGAGTCTCTGCGCCTGACCCCATGCCGTGGCCCCCTGAGGCCGACTCTGCCTTTGTTTCCCTCCAACAGGGTTTGGCTTCTGCCCCCGCCTTAGGGCTGCCTGACTATTCTAAGCCTTTTACCCTTTTCTGCCACTTTGGCCCAAGGCTTACCCCCCTGCCTGCGTGCTGTGGCTGTCGCAGCGCGCCTAGTCGAAATGTCCGAATCCCTTGTCCTCCGCTCTTCTCTTACCCTCATGGTGGAAACTCTCCTGCTACAACGTAACACAGGCCACCTCTCCTCTGCCCACCTTACCAGGTATGAACTTTTATTGCTGTTGGCTTCGTATATCACCATAAAGCGGTGTTCTCAGTTAAACCCTGCCACTCTCCTTCCTTTGTCTGATTACGGTGATCCCCACGACTGCCTTGTAACTGTCTCTGCTGTTACCGTCCCGCGCTCTGACCTTTCTGATGTCCCTCTCCCTAACTCTGACCTTGTTTTGTTTACTGATGGTTCCTGTTTTCGAGACAACCAAGGTCATCTCCTTGCAGGATACGCTGTAGTGTCACTCTCTGAAACTCTAGAAGCTGCGCCTTTACCTTCTGTAACCTCAGCGCAAGTTGCTGAATTAGTTGCCCTCACCCATGCCTGCTTTTTGGCGGAGGGACGCTCCGCCACCATTTACACTGACTCCCGCTATGCTTTTGGGGTTGTACATGACTTTGGCACCCTCTGGCAAGCTCGGGGTTTCCTTACTTCCGCCATACCACCGCCGTCCCTCACTAACCTCACCCTGCTCCAAGACTCTGCCCCAGAAGCTGAAAAAGACTCCTGGGTTGCCCAGGGTTGCTCTCTACATCCTGATTCCTTTTGGCGTTTGCCTACTGGCGCCTTTGTGGCCCCCTTTTCACTCTACCCGTCGCTGGCTGCCCTGCTACACAGTGTTTCGCATGTCAGAAAGGAGGGGATGGTCTCTGCTGTAACTAAGGCAGGATGGTGGGCCCCCCATTTCAGCTCTTTTGCAGCCCGCCACTGTGCCGCCTGTACCACTTGCCAAAGCCACAATATTGGTAAACATGTAAAAGTGGCTCAGGGGTTCCGGGGCCTGCCCCAAGCACCATTCTTGCATTGGCAACTTGATTTTTTACAAATGCCTAAGTGTCAACAATATGAATTTATTTTGGTTATGGTATGTTTATTTTCTGGTTGGATTGAAGCCTTTCCTTGTTGCAAGGCTGACTCACTGTCTGTTGCCAAATGTTTGTTAAATCATATTATGCCTGCCAAGGGAATTCCTGCCACTCTGTCCAGTGATCGGGGTACACATTTTACCGGACAACTTGTTCAACACCTGGATCGTGTATTACATATCACACACCTGTTGCACTGTCCCTACCACCCACAGAGTGCAGGTGCAGTTGAAAGGCAAAATGGTGTACTTAAGAATAAGCTTGTTAAAATTTGTGACTCTACAGGGTTAAGCTGGCCAGCAGCTTTACCGCTGGCCCTTATGGAATGTGATCCACTCCATCCCAAAGGCATAAACTGAGTCCTTTTGAAATTGTTATGGGACACCCTATGCGAGCTATGGCTACCATTACTTCAGTCCCAGACTTGAACTTGACTCACAGTACGCTCCTTCAATATTGCAAGGGATTAATGCAAGCCGTAAGTCACTTCTGTTCACAGGTTCGAGCCGCCTGGCCGACGGAACCCACCTCTGATGCTTGCCACGACCTCGAGCCAGGTGATTGGTTCTACGTACGGCACCATCATCGAAAACACTCCTTGGAGCCTCGGTGGAAGGGTCCTCATCAGGTACTGCTTACTACCCAGACAGCTGTTAAACTACCTGGCATCGCAGCGTGGATACAGGCTTCACAGTGTAAGAAGGCACCATCCCCAGCGAACCAATCATCACCTCAGAGCCACGCAGAGTCAATTTTGACTCCAGAAGAAGATGTAGCGGAACAGCCTTCAATACCTTACAATCTATGCTCTTGTAAGGGTTGCCAGAAGCAGACGATGACCTAAAGCAAGGCCCAAGAAGAAGCAGTAGCGAGCCTAGCGCCTGCTGCCTGGTGGACGTAAAACCGTGACTGCGGTTCCCTCAGTTGAGGTTGTCAGAACCTTGCCTTGCCTCCAACATGCGCCTCTGGTGGCGCCTGTTCCTCAGCTGCTGGTGTCTTAAGGTCTGGGGAGTCCACAATGACAATTCTTTCATCCAGCAGCAAGTGTGGATAGCTCAGACCCTTAATATTTCTAATTGCTGGGTCTGCAGCCACATCCCAGCCCACTCTCAAACTGGTGTTCCTGTCCTGGCAATCCCACTCAATTCCCCAGACCTCACTGGAGAGCCTCGTCCGTTTAACAAAACATGGCACAGCAATGACACTTGGGAAGCGGTGGGAATAAATGTATCTAAATGGATAAGTGTGGTGGAGGGAAAAGGTCATTGGTGTTGGGTGTATAATGGGACAGGGCTGGATCTGGGAAAAAGCTGTTGCCTTCAGCATATTGTGGCCAATGGTGTATGGGATTATTCGAACAAAACTAAAGAGTGGTGGGCTGGGTATGGGGATATGAATTTTTTCTCGACCTGGGATCAAACAGAAAAAGCAATCTCATGTTCCCCCTACAGTAACCTTAGTGAAAATAATACAATCTTTCAATGCCATGCAAATAACACCACTCCTCGTAAGGAGAATTACCCTGTGCCCTTTGGGGGATATTACTCCTCCTTTGCAGGCACCTATATGACAAATGGGTGCAACCGACCTTTCCCGGCCTTAATAGGACATCATTGGGTTTGTGGGACCAAAGCTTATACTGCATTACCAGCTAACTGGGCAGGTATCTGTTATCCCGCCCAACTCTTCCCACTATTCCGAGTGCTAGGGTCCTTCCCACGAGAACGCCTCCGTAATTTCAGGCAAAGAAGAAGGGACTTACCAGATGCCCAATGGTATGTAAATAGCATAAGCCCCTTAACCTGGGAAGAGGCCATTGGCGGTTCCCTTATCCCACTTGGGGGAGTAATACACCATGCAAAAAGGCTCCTGAGGTTACAAGCAGTAGTTGAAATAATGGCAAATGAAACCGGAGAGAGTTTAAGAGTCCTGGCCAAAGAAACAGGGGCGATCCAACAGATGGCCCTCCAAAACCATCAGGCATTGGACATAGTGCTGGCGGCCAAAGGAGGGACCTGTGCTCTCATTGGAAAAGAATGTTGTGTGTGTGTATATACCTGACAACACCAATGAGGTAATAGATCGCGCTAGCCACTTAGAACAAATCGCATATCTTCCCCATGAAGAGCCGAGTTCTTTATGGAAGTGGCTAAGTAACCTGTTCAATTTCTCTGGCATAGGAAACTGGTTGTTTCAGGGAGCCCTGACTATCCTGTTTGGAATCCTAATGATTTTTGTATGTTTTCAGTTAATCTCCTGTTGTATCCAGAATTGTGCAAGGCAGGTCACCCAGGTGACTGCCCCAAAACAGAGTGCTAATATGATGATTTTGAATATCGCTGATGAACAAAGAGATAAAGAACGGTTAATATGTGGAACCCAGTAATTGTTGGTCATTGCGTAGCTTGACCAAAAGGAGGGATTGTGAAAGTAGAATGAATTATATTGTAAAAATAGAATGGATTAAAGAAATACTGTATGTTCCTTTAAGCAGGAATGAAGAATGTTGAAATATAGTTGTCAGGAAAAGAAACATTAAGATATAACACAATGAGTCCACTTATGCTAATGGTGGGACATTAACAGAAGATTGGTAAGAGTTAGTAAGGAAATAAGATATGTGTGTCTGGCCCCAGGTAAACTTATCAGTTTTGCTTCCTTTGTTTTCTTGTTAAGTTTGCCCCCCCCTTTTATCTGTATAAATAAGATAGTTTGAGTCTTACGTGGGGCTCACATTATCTGGTTGTATTAGCAGAGCGCTGTGCTAATAAACAGAGTGGTCTAACAAATTGTGAGTCCTGAATCTAACTTTGACACATAGGACTAGGCACAAAAGAAATTAAGTCCTACAAGATGCCATCCTATAATTCTAATTATTTATTTCATTATCACTAAGTGTTCCAGATGCTGTACAGTACACACACGTGCTGTGCAGTCTAAGGGGCCATTCTGTCATCTGTACTTATAGAGGAGAGGTTGACACTTAGGGTCAGATTTTTAAAGGTATTTAGGCACATAAAGATGCAGATTGAAAATCCCACTAGTTGTCTAACGTGCCCATTGACTTCATTGGAGGTTGGGCACGTAGGCACTTTTGAAAATCCCACTTAGGCACCTAAATACCTGTCAAAATCTGGCCCTAAGCAATTAATCCATTCAGGTGAACAAACAAGGCCCATTTCTCATAGTCCCAGGTATAGCTAAAGCAACAATTTATGTAACTGAGTATGAAAACCCTGGCAATGTTGCCATGCTTTTGTCGCTCTCTTCAATTTCAGGCCAAGGTACAGTTTATTCCAGCCGTGAGTGAGACCTCATGGAATCTGTGGGGCTTTTAACTAAAGTGATCTCTACTACTCTAGGCATTCACAATAGCCAACCGACATTTAGAAATCTTAGTGATAACCAAGGAGATAGGAGTGGGGCATGGAGGGACAGAAGGGGTGACCCTGAACAGTCTGAAGAGATCAGTATATTGCAATTTGTCAATATTTATGACTGTCTTTTAGTTGGGGAGCTCTCTAATGCTGCATCATAGGGAAAGAAATGTTATAACTAGTGCTAAAGCAACCATGACAGGGGGTTTAGAAGCCATTCTAGTCTTTCTAAAAGATGTTGGAATTAAAAACATCCACCCACTAGTCATTATAATTTCTCTGTGTTTTTGTGATGATATGGGGCTCACCCAGACCAGTAACGAGTTGTGTCACCACCTGCCCTTTAACCCCCTACTTCGGTGCTGTGCAGCTTTGGCTCAGAGCCCTGCCACCAACAGAATGCTCAGAGAACAGGTGGCTCACCCTGACTTCCACTAACCTGGTTTCTCTTTGCAGGGTGACACCAACAGGCCTTCAAATCCCGAGTTTCCCCAATATAGTCTCCCCTGCAGTGTCCAGTCCTTCTTACTGGACCCTTGCAGAAGTTATTAAGTTCACTGTCTCCAAAGAGACGAAGTAAACACCAGCCTACTAGATTAGCTGAGGATTTCACCCTTTAGTTTAATATACAACACTGAGGTGGTTTTGTAAAGTTAAAACAAATTTAGTAACAATAGAACCTAGATTTAAGTGATACAAAGTAGGAGGGAAAAGGATAGACATGACTAAAAACAAAAGTAAAAATATGCTTTCAAGACTAAAATGTAACTTAACAAATTAGTCTCTTGTTCAAAGTTGTTTTCTAACCACAGTACTTCTTCCATTATGGCTGGCCAGTCCTTAACCAGGATCCAACACAGAGCCCAAAGCTCTTGGCTACTTTGTCTCTTCAGGTGAAGAATAAACCAAAATCCATTTCCAGTTTCATATTTTCCCCCGAAGTTCATTATCCTGATGTCAAGAGCCAGGAAAGTCCCCTGGGGGATTCAGTCTTCCGTCTCCCCCAGGGGGGAGGCACCATTTTAATTGAAGTGTCCCCTCCTGGTGAGTTCCCCAGTGATGTTTCCTGTTGCAATTTTACAATGCAAATAACATGTCTCCCCCTCCATCTCCTGATTGCTTTGTTTACTGCTGATCTATTCCCCATTGTCCATGGCTCACAAGGTGGAAGGGGCATTCACAACCCTTTGTTTAAGAAAACCTATTTATCAATTTTTCCTGATATGTCTATTTCCAGCACATCCATAGAGTTCTTTGCATGTTAATCATAGAACTGGAAGGGACCTCGAGAGGTCATCTAGTCCAGTCCCCTGCACTCATGGCAGGACTAATTATCTAGACCATTCCTGACAGGTGTTTGCCTAACCTGCTCTTAAAAACTCCAATAATGGAGATTCCACAACCTCCCTAGGCAATTTATTGCAGTGCTTAATCACCCTGACAGGAAGTTTTTCCTAATGTCCGACCTAAACCTCCCTTGCTGCAATTTAAGCCCATTGCTTCTTGTCCTATCCTCAGAGGTTAAGAAGAACAATTTTTCTTCCTCCTCCTCCTCTTTTACATACTTGAAAACTGTTATCACGTCCCCTCTGTCTTCTCTTTTCCAGACTGCCAATTTGAAAGGGCACGTCTACCTGCTACTAAGTTACAAGTACAGATTTAACAGAAAGCCATTAAAGGCTGAGTCCTAAATCACTAGCTATCTCATGCTGTAGAGTGTAGCTGTCTAACAAAATATTTGTCTAGGAACTACATGTATGCTTGTCGATAATACTGATGGAATCAGGAGTACTTGTGGCACCTTAGAGACTAACAAATTTATTTGAGCATAAGTTTTCGTGGGCTAAAACCCACTTCATTGGATACATGCAGTGGAAAATACAGTAGGGAGATATATATATACACAGAGGACATGAAAAAATGGGTGTTGCCATACTAACTATAACGAGAGTAAAATCAGTTAAGGTGGGCTATAATCAGCAGGAGAAAAAAACTTTTGTAGTGATAATCAGGATGGCCCATTTCCAACAGTTGAAATGTTCTAATAGCTTCTCACATGTTTACTCTGTATTTTCTTGTAGTGGTTACCTTTACTCTACCGCTGGATCCTGGTGTGAATTGGTACAGCTCCACTGAAGTTGGTGATATACACCAACTGAGGATCTGACCCTAGGGCTGTTACATAGTGGTTCAATGATCAGTGTTATACAGAAGGATAGGGAATGACATTATTTGATTCCCCTCAGTAAACTGGTGTCCTTGGTACCCACAGAGCTGCTGGTAATAACCCCAGTTGAGAACATGAAAAAGGATTCTAAACACTAACATTGGGGAAATAGTTTGAAAACCATGGCTACACACATGATCCTGTTCCCATCTCATTTGTAGATGCAAACTTGCTATTAATTTATTATTAATAATACTATTTCTAACAAATTACAATAGCACCCAACATGTGTTAGGCACTGTACAGAGAGAGATTTTTGAAATATTTACTAACATTTACTAACTAAAATTCCCTCTTTTTTTTCATTAATTTCTTCACTTCCAGATTCCAGCCCAACCATAAGCAGGAAGGACTGTTCCTATGAGAGATTGTGGCTACACTTGTTTTGGTTCTGCTTAGCTAAGGCCAAAAAATATATATCCCCAACTCCAACATGTAATAAACTTAATTTTTGTGGTTCCAAAAAAACAAATCTTCCTATTATAAATATTAATAGTTTACCATTACATATCTCCTTTCACCCCAGCTCTACAGAATTCTACAGACATCAGTTAATTAATCCTGGCTATACCATTACTATTATAACCATATTAGAGATTGTTAAACTGATGCAGCAGAGCAAAATCGCTTGTCCATACTCATCATAGGATGAAATTCACCTCTATGCAGCTGTACAATTTAAGTCTCACTTAAGCCTTATTATGGGGGATTAAGTGGTGCATAGGTCTTGTGCTAGTCCTCTGTGCAGGGGTGAATTACACACACCGGGGAGTGGGGGGACAACAGAAGAAGAACCCAGTTCCTTGCTCTAACTGTTATACACACTCCTTCCTAGATCATATTTTTCCTGAGTAATATAGAAACATAAATTAAAATGATAAAAACCCAGCCCATTTTAAAGGACTCCATTCTGCTGTTACATGTGCAGCAGTACAACAGTACTTTACTCATTGTGCCCATAGGACTGGAATCCATGATCCTGATCTCTCTTGATAAGTTAATGAAATGCAAAAACACTGCATTGTTACTTGAGGTGTAAATAAGATGCTTTGTCAGTTTCACTGAGAATTAAAATAAACCAAGAGAGACTCGTACTCAGATATTTAGTTGAGTGAATTAAGGTGTGTGTGAGCAATACCGTTCTCATCTCTGTATCGAATTTTCTAGGGTGTCAGAGGTGGGAGGACACAATTCCCCTTACCACTTTTTTTTTTTATTACTTTTACTCAACAAGGTCTATGAATCCTTCTGCTATTTGATCAGAACAATTATCAAAAATATTTGACTCATAAGTATTTATCTCCATTGCTATTGCAAGGTATTATAATCTTTGCTTGGCGTGGGTTAGAGGCTGTATTCAGAGGTTCTTCTTTCTAGATATTTCTTCTTGGAGGCAATCAGAAAGAAATGCATGTCTAGTCCAAGAGACACACCAAATACTAAAAATTGAAGACACAGGCAACCTGCAGAGGCAGGAATGGATTTAGGGGTGAATTTTTGTGGGATATCAACAAAAGCAGGGAGCTGTTGGGAACAGAACACACTTGGGAATAGCGAAGGGAGTATTTGCATGAACCTGCCAATAGATTTGGGTTTTGTCTCATTCCTATTTTATGAACTGATTAATTAATCAATCCTTATTGAAAATCATGCTGAAGGTTTGAATTAAAATGAAAACAAATTACACAATGCAGGTACACCCTATGGTAGATCCACTTACTAGGTTAATTTTGGTCTTAGAGATGTGCCGTCCCGGAGATAGTCCCAAAACTTAAAATGGAGAATACCACTAGAACTTTAAGGAATTGTGTAAGTATGCCCACTGAGGGACCTCAGAACAGAAAGTGATCTTGCTCCATGTATAATTTTACCCTATGGTTGTTGGGGCTGATGTTGCTCTTATTCACATGAACAGTCCTATTGACCTCAATAACTTTATTTGTGTGAGTAAGGTGAGCAGGATTGGTTGGGAGTGTTACAGGTTTTACTTTTATTTTCAAATGGCAACAGGCCTTCTGAGGCAAAATCCTGCTCATGCAAGTAATTACATTGAAGTTAATGAACTAAGGGAAACAGGGAATTATGGGAGCAAGAAAGTGGGACTTAGTTGCTATTAAAGGTCTTGGTAAATCCATAATGGAACTTGATGAATTACACTGATAATTAACAACATAATAATGGATTACAACATAATAATGGATCACTTTCTAGCTTTTTAAAAAAAAAAAGCCAATGCATATGATTTATTGAGACTTGTATGTAAAGTTCTAACTTCCTACAGATTAAAACTTCACGAATTTGAAAGTTTACCTTTGGTTTGGATAAACATCCATAAATTCAAATGTCTATAGCATCTGAAGTGTAGCCAATCTATCCAGGTCTGTAAATCTGTGCTGTAAATCTCCTGGTACAGATTTTTAGAATTCTGATGCTTCCAGTTCCAATTCCAGAAATAAACTGGATGTGAAAAACACTAATTTGGACATTTCAGGACCTCAAAAAGGCTCTGGTTCATGTTCAGTCCTATAAATGAGCAGAAATAAGGTTCCTTACCAAGAGGAAAGAATGACAGTCTTTTAACTTCATTTAGATTCTATGCTCCTTGGGATGATTTTTACACCACCTGTGAGTTTGAGGTATCTAGGACAATGGGACCCTGATTCAGCCTGCTAGGGACAGCCACAATGTAAATAACTTCTGTGGTGATTTCTTAGTGGTGGTTATTGTGGTGTTCAAGCATTTAAGTAATTATTAATGGTATTGACAATTTGTAAGATAATTAAAATTGCTATTCTGCAAGCTATCTGGCACACCAACCTCCCCCTCTGCCCCCCTCCCCCACAATACTCTCTTGCATAAATCTTCCCTGATTAAGTTAGGGTGTATATTACTATGATGAATTCAAATGCATAGTGGGAAACAAGCTATCTGTACTTTAATAAGCAGAAGTCACAGATGTAAAAAACCTGCTTTTCAGCTTCCCAATTACATGCCTTTAATTTATTTTTAACTCTTGTGAGCATCCTAGCTGCATCAGTGACAAAATAGGCAAACATCAGGCAGCTAACACTCTTCTGCTATAGACTAGGCATATCCATTAAAGTCACATCTGGTGGATTTGACTGACATTCAGGAGAACTGATTAACCACAGAATGACTTGCCAGAATCTTAACAGAAAAAGTCACTTCTGCCTAATACCAATCAATCACTCACTCTCTGCCAGTACAAATGCACATTCAGAGTAGAATGAGTTTAACCTCCACTGTTATCAGAATAATAGCGAGCAACCATTGCCAGACTTTAGGCGGGGGGAGGGAAGTACAAGCCAAATGCCAGGAAGAGAAGTCACAGATGGAGATACATGTTGCTAAATGGCACTACAGCATGTGAACACAAGAATAGGGCAATTCTCTGTAGTGTAATGGATGCATTCAGTATGCCAGTCTTAGAGAATATCAGGAATTTACTATATTATTTTTACATATATGGTATTTCAACAGTTGGGCATTTTAAAGATCAGTTTTCCTGTATGTGCTACAGACAAAATAATCTAATGCTTACATCAGAGAACAAAGGATTTAGATATAAGCTAGCCCTACTCTTTCCATCTATCTAATCTATCTAAAAATAAAAATAAGATAGCCCTACTTTTTCCAAGTCCTTTGTTCTCTTACCTATGCATTAGGTTATATAATCTCTTTAGTCCTTATTCAGCAAAGGATTTAAGCACAGACTTAAGCCTATTTCTGTTCAGCAAATCTCTTATTTAAGTCCTACTGAGTTTAAGTCTGTGCTTAAGTGCTTTGCTGAATCGGTGCTTTATCCTCAAAGTCAAAAACTCTTCTCAATCTACCTGCCTGTTTATTGTTCATAAAGGTCAGATCTCACCCAGCTGTCCAGGGCTGCTCAGAAGCTTCCTACTATTGCACCTCCATGTGGCATTCAGCCAGTGTTGCAGTCTCTATATTCTGGCGAGCACAGGGATTACTCCTTCCCGGTGCCTTCTGGAGCACACAGTCCTCGGGGCAGGGGTGAGTGAAATCTGGCTATGGCATAGTAATTGGGCACACATAGGGGAATATTACAGCTTTTCCTGTAGAGGTGTAGCAGTGAGCATATACCCCCATGACTCCACACCACCACCGATGCAGGCCAGTGCCTATAAGGCAGGATTGAATACAAAGTTTGATGAAAATTTGTACAAACTTTGTCAGGAAGAAGCTACATAGGAAATCTCTCTCTCAAGCAGTTCCCTAGTGCCCCAAGGTTGTTGCTTGTACTTCTGGAGCTCTTTGAATCCCTGATGGGCTTGAATGTATTCTTTAGTGTTCATGTACTAGAAAGAGGATTTCCTAGCTAGCTGTAGAGAGAGCCATATGCCCCAGTTATGTTTTAAAAGATACTTTTACAACGATCCTTTCTCACAAACTTTTCTGTTACCATTTTTGCTTGCAACAGCTAGTACCCTGCAGCCCCACTGTGAAGTCACCCAGACTGGTGTAAATAAGGAGTAACTCCACTGGGGTCAATAGTTACACTAGTGCACTCTAATGTAACTGAGAACAGAATCAGGCTCGTAGGTTCTGAATAAAATGAACCTATCTACAAAAATATACCCACTGTATTCATCATTTCCTTGAAACACAACTTTCTTTGGGTTCCAAGTCTAAAGCTTCATCACATTTCACAAGAAATGGTTGTGCTACACTCTCTGTGGGGAAAAAAATAGCTTTTTGAAAGTAAGCCATATGCTGAATGCACCCTAAAAAAAGACAAAACTGACTGAGTATAACTGTGGAGATAATCTCACTCCATTTTTAAAAGCTCTAAGCACCATGTGATTGGCACAATTACATTAACAATTTATAGCCTTGGAGAATTGTTGGTCTGTGCCTTTTTTTGGAGCATATCTGAATCACCATGATTGCTTGCTTTGACAATATTGAGAAAAATTGGAGATATGAAGCTGAAGGGAGAAAATGTGCTGCAGGAATGTGCAGTAACTGCTGGAGCTGGCCATCACATGCATATATATATATATTTTCAGTTAGAGAGAATCCTTGTACAAGGGGAAATATCATCCCTGGGGGGAAAGAATCCCCATTAGTTGCTGTTGTTTGGGAATGCTGAAAATTCCCTACTTTGTTTATATCATAGATGAAATGTGAAATGAATTCCAAAGTGTGCAACCTGGCTTTGTTTGGTTTGTCACCGTGTCAAGAAGCTTTAGAGCTTAAGCTACCCCTCCTGTTCCTAACAGAGCAAAATAAAAAATGATGCATGAAAGGAACCCTTCTGCACTTGACTTTACTGGTTTTGGCATGCCAGTGTGTGTGTTTTGTGCACTGAACTTGTTACTTCTGGAATCAAATGCATGGGTGGTTAGGAGAATGATTCATTTTCTTATTTTCTGAGGCGCACCTTTGCAATTTGATTTTAAAAGGGTGTGTATTTTTGAAGAATTTAAATGACCCTTTTATCCAATTTATTTTATGCTAAAATGCAAATTATATACTGGAAGGTGTATGTATATGTATATATGTGTGGGCATATATAAATATGGGAAATATTTGGACCCAGAGAGAATGATCCACTGGCTTCCCAGCTGTACAACCAAATTCATCCTATGTTCATCCACCTTTGCAAGCACATGGAATCTTGAATGTAAGAATCAGTTTAAATTGGTCTGATGTTTTGCACAGCTCTATTTGTTTGCCAGTACTTTATTATTTTTTATTGCTTTCTGCCCTCTTCTGACCTGAATTCTGACACTGTCTGTCAAGAAACAATCATATTGAATCCAATGATAAAGTTCTGTATAATAAATTTGGGTTCACATTTGTAAGAAAAATAAAACATTTTCTTCTCGATTCAGCCATGTTAAACATGCTTGCAGGTGAGCTGCAGTAAACATTACCCTTGCTGGAGCTCAGGCAGATGAGTCCCTCCCAGTCTGCAAACTATTTGATGAGTCTGAGGGGAGCCTGAGCGTTGTCATTAGGGCCTGGTTTACACTGAAGGGAAAAGTCGATCTAAGCTATGCAATTTGAGTTACATGAATAGCGTAATTCAGATCGACGTAGCTTAGATCTACTTACCGCAGGGTCCACACTACGTGACGTCGACGGGAGACACTTTCCCGTCGACTCCCCTTACTCTTCTCGATCAGGTGGAGTTGACGGCAGAGCAATCGGCGGTTGACTTAGCGGGTCTAGTGAAGACCCGCTAAATTGACTGCCGATGCATTGATCGCCGCAGCGTTGATCCTCCGGTAAGTGTAGACAAGCCTGTACATTGTACCATCACTCAGTGTTGTGAAATCCTGATCTGACTCTTCAGCTCATGGTAAAGGTTTTTGAGGCTAAAGGCTGGGATTTTCAATGGGATCGAAGGAGACTGGGCACCTAACTCCCTTAGGTCCACTTAAAAATCCCATCTGAAAGATTGTATAGCCTTGAAATATAATGTATTTATTTTTCTGAAAAGGGAAAGGGATTGTTTACTGGAAATTAATTTCAGAAGGCCCTAACATTTATAGCTTTGTCTTCCTTTAAAAGCTATACATTTTACAGGTCTTTATGGGTTTTTTATTATGAATTAATATTGATTTAAGACGCATGTGTGGATACATGGAGTGATTAGAGGCTATTATAGTCCCTCAGGTTGTAGGAGTTACTGTAATTTGATTTTCTATAGTGTGATATTTAGGATTATATATAAAACAACATAATGTGATGTAATAAGAAGTAGCTGGCGCTTCCTAATAACTGTATCATGAGCTACCTCTGAGGCTTTTGATATGATTATTACTGAAAAAACTAGGAAGACCCTAAGGGTTCTCATTTGAACATCGCAGTGGGTTGTTTATAAAGGTTCGAGATTATTAGAGTACGAAGTCCTTCGACACAGTGGAGTTAGGCTCTTAGCATCATTCAAGGTTTGCAACATCAAAATTTACACATTATCAAAAACTTCATATAACATGGCAAAGCAAAAGACAAACATCAAATATGAATAGGTAAGCAAAATTAATGCTCAGAACTAGCATTCTCATACTATGGTTACAGAGAGTAATGTTCTGTAGTAAAGCTGTATACAGACTGGATCTTTTATATTTAAACTCAGCTGGACAGGTATAATTTTTTATCTGCTACATCAGGGATTTAGCTATTTCTGCCCTTGACCTGGGTTTTGAAGAATCTCCTTCCTTTGATCTGCTAGCTAGACTTGCTTAATTACATATTTTTTTATGTTTACATTGTTCGTTTATTTTTAAAACTAAAAATGAAGAAAAAAATCAAAAGTAAATGATGACCTTATGCATGCTGAGTATTGCCTTATTACATGGCTAGTTCTGCTGGAGTCACTTGATCTACTGTTGGAGGAGGAGGTAAAGTACTACTCAGTGTGATAATGGGTATTGAAAGCTGCCCCATACTTATTATGAGATCAAGTTTAAAAAATGTAGTCATTTTGAGAGGACTTTCAAAGGACTTCCTCAAATAAGGTAGAATAAAATACAGTGACTAATGTTCTCTATATAGGGCAGCCTCTGCCTGGAAAATTCTCATATGAAGAGTTTTTAAAACTCAAAAGCAAGTATAAAAGGAAACAAAATATCAGGCCATTCCCTCCCCAATGTGCCATAGTGGAAATTCTATTTGACTCCCTTAGAAAATTTCATCTTCTCTGTTTTTTTCCTCCTGATATCCGCTGGTTTCAGATAGAGGACCCAAAACCACTACATCTTTGGATTTATTGCTCTCTTCCAAAGCCTACTTGGTGAATTCTAGCGAGCTGAAAAATTTCAGCTGGAATTTCCACTAGGATGTAATATATAAATTAGTCAAAGATGAATACCAAATTGACTTGTGTCCTTTAAGATAAGGATCATTCCATAAGCATTTTTGGTTTTTTTCTTTTTGTATTTGTTTTCTTGCTCGTGCATGAATGTACCTCCCCTGAAGAAAATAGGGAGTTTATATTATACTTACAGACCTTGTAATTTTCCTTTTAAAATTTTGACTTCCATGGTGCATCTCTCTGATTTCATTTTCCCCAACATACTCAGCCAATACAACCTTGTTCAAGTTGTTTCCATGCCAGAATGTCCCTCAGTTAACATAACACCTATATATTTAACTTTTCATGCACCCTTATTCATGATTCTGCCACCCTTACTCATGATGAATATACTTCTCTAGTAGAACTACTGAAAAAAGATGTGGCTTCTTGCAGCATAAAATATTACTCAGTGTGAGTACAGCAGCAGGAACTGTCCCATAATGTATATGAACATACCTTTGGAAAGATATATTGTTATTTTAATTTACGTTAGTTTGATCCCAGTTTCTCTGCCTAGGGCTTATATTTGACTTCAATAAATTATTTACTGTGGTTAGTGATGTACTTTGTATTATCCAAAAATAAAAACACAAAATATAGGGACAATGAAAACTGAAAGATTTCTATGATTTATTGATAGGCAGACAATTTAATGAGTCATAATTCTCCCTACATGTTGATTTGCCAAGTGAGATGGGAACAATTAATTATACTCCTGTGCTTTTGAAACCAAAATATGTGAGCAATGTAAGCAAGTGTCAAATTCTTGAAGCTTAGATCTGAATAAATCCCTCTACTTCCAGCTAAAAGAGGGATCATATATCCCACACTGAGCTAACAAGGTTTTACTGCAGGTGTTTCATTATTACTGTTATACATAAGCAAGAAATTATAAAGAGGGTAAAAACTTCATTTATGCTTCAGCACATGTAATTTGGTAATGGGTCATTGTAGTGAGGCAGAGTGGCCTCCCTCCTGACAGGAGAGCGAGGGAGCACTATACTCCCGCTGGTGGGTGGAGCCAAGCCCGCTCCGCCCCCCTTTGCCGGAAGTACCAAGGTGGAGCAGGAAGTATAAAAGGAAGGCTCTGCAGCTCAGTTGGGCCGGAGCCAGTGGAGGAGAGGATGCCTCTGCCTTGCTGCGGCACCCAGGAGCAGAACCTGCACTCTGCTGCGGCCTGCCCCCAGAGAAGACAAATGTAGACGAGGAGTTGCCAGGACTACCGTCGGCTGTATACCCCGAGGAGCCTGAGGACCTGCGGAGGCCAGAGATACCAAAGCCTGGGGAGGAAGGAAGTAGCCCAGGGGCAGCCGATGACTGGCCAGCTACAGGCCTGACCGCATCACAGTTGGCGTGTTGTGGCTGGATCCTTGCTGACCCAGCTGCAGACCATTCTGCCAATGTTAGGACCCCGGGCTGGGATGTGGTGGAGGAGGGTGGGCCTGTGTCCCCCTGCCACCCGAACCCCGGGTGGACGACTCCCCACTTTAGGCCAGGAGGCCTGTACTCCGTGAACCCCCCTGCTAGCACCCAAGACTGCCTGCCAGGTGCACAAACCCCTTTTAGAGCCCTAGCCTGTGTGACTGCTTGCCCTTACCTGAACCACAAGACTGTGTGTGTTTGCTGGCTGCCTGAGCTCCCAGCTGAGGCTAAAATCTGCCCCCTGGTCTGTCCCACCCAAAAGGCTAGAGCTTATAGACTGTGTGTTTGCTGGCTGCCTGAGCTCCCGGCTTAGGACAAAGCCTGCTCCCTGCTCTGCCCCGCCCTAAAGGGTGAGTGCTAATTGACTGTATTTGTTTGCTGGCTGCCTGAGCCCACAAGCCCAGGCTAAAGCCTGATCCCTGCCCTGCCCAAAGGGCAAGAATTTATTGACTCGGCGTATCTGTTGGCTGCCTCTGCCGGGAGGTGTAGGATACAGTCACTACCAGCCAGCCCTGCCTGAGGGCTAGGCCCCTAGACTGTTACTTGCTGTCAGCCCTATTGCGGGACTGCGAGCTAGAGACTGCACAGACCACTGCCCCGCACAGGGGCGGGGACAAGGGGCCCAGACTTGTTGTGTGTTTGCCTCTGCCAGATGGGCCCAGAGCTATAGACTACGTACGGCTCAGTCCCACCGGTGCGACCTGAGGCCTAGGACTAAACCCCAAGACAACGAGGCAGAGTGGCCTCCCTCCCCAGTGAGGGAGCACTATACTTCGTGGAGAATGCAGGCATCGCCCCCTCCTCTGAGATAAGGGGACGAGCCAATGACAACCTGAGACAGACCCCCCCTCCACCCTTCCCCAGTGAGAAGAGGGTGGAGGTTGAGAAATTGGTTAAATGGCTCACCGAGAGCCAACAGCAGCAGCAGCAACAACAGCTGCTGCAACAGCTCGGCAATCAGCAACAAAACTGATGGCGAGAATTGAGGGCCCAAAACCGGGAGTAGCAACAACAGTGCATGCAGCAGCTTGCGTCACTTCTGCTGACCGCAGGGGGCTCCCACACCAGGGGTGCAGCGGGACCCGCTGACCACATAGTACTGGTGTACTTGACAAAGATGGGTCCTGAGGATGGCCCCAAAACCTTCCTTATTACATTTGAGAGGGTCACCTCCACAGCTAAGTGGCCTCTGGAGCAATGGGCCACTCTATTGGCTCAGTATTTGATGGGCCAGGCCCAGGCTGCCTATAGGACGCTCCCGGTAGGGGAAGCCAAGGACTATGGGCGGGTGAAGGCCGCAATCCTCAATGGCCTTGAGATCACACCGGAGACGTTCTGGCGGCGACTCCAGGAGAAGAGCTACTCTCCCAGGGCCCGAATGAGGGTAGTAGCCCAGCAGCTGAAGGAGGCGTGCTGGCGTTGGCTACAGCCTGAATGGTGTACAGTTTCATTGACTGTTACCTGCTCCTGTGTTATATGATAGGTTAAATAGAAGTGCCTGATTTACCTTCTCTGGAAGATTAATTTGTTTGCCTATGTCTATCATATCATCTTCTGTTTGCCATTTTAAAGGAAACTATCTCCAACCCTACCTTTCAATCTGTTTTCATGTGGAAGTCTTCCCTTTTATGTAATCATCCCATTACATATTTCTTAGCCTCTTCTATTTCTGCTCTACCTTTTTTGAGTTAGGGTGAACATAAGAACCTACTCCATCTAGCCCAGTCCATCCAACAGTGGCCAATGCCTGCTGCCCCAGAGGGAATGAACAGAACAGGTAATCATCAAGCAGTCCATCCCGTCACCCATTCCCAGCTTCTGGCAAACAGAGGCTAGAGACACAATCCCTGTCCATCCTGGCTAATAGCCATTGATGGACCTATCCTCCTTGAACTTATCTAGTGGTTTTTTTGAACTCTGTTATAGACTTGGCCTTCACAACATCTTCTGGCAAGGAGTTCCACAGGTTGACTGTACTTGTGTGAAAAAATACTTCCTTTTGTTTGTTTTAAACTTGCTGCTTATTAATTTCATTTGGTGACCCCTAGTTCTTGTGTTATGAGGAGTAAATAACCCTTCCTTGTTTACTTTCTCCACACCAGTCATGATTTTATAGACCTCTATCATATCCCACCTTCAGGGGTGAAAGTAACTTAAAGGACTTATCGGTACGCCGGAGTGCTGAGCAGGGCGTGGCCTCAACCGGAAGAGGCGGGGCCTCAACCAGAAGAAGCGGGGCCTTTCAAGATTTAAAGGCCCTGGGGCTCCGGCTGTGGCTGGGAGCCCCAGGGCCTTTAAATCACCCCGGAGCTACCAGCTTCAGAGGCGGCTGGGAGCCCCGGAGCTCAGGGGCAAATTAAAGGGCAAAGCTCCGGGCCCTTTAAATCACCGCGGGAGCCCTGCCTCCGCTACCCCGGGGTGGCAGGGCTCGGGGTAGGGATGGGGTAGCAGCGGCAGGGCTCAGGAGGCAATTTAAAGGGCCTGGGGCTCCAGCCGCTGCGGGGACAGCTGGGCTCGGGCAGGGATTTAAAGGGCCTGGGCTCCTAACACTGCGGGGAGCCCCGGGTCCTTTAAATTGCCTCCGGAGCCCTGCTGCCACTGGGGTAGCAGCGGCAGGGCTCCGGCGGTGATTTAAAGGGCCTGGGGCTCTGGCTACTGTGGGGAGCCCTGGGCCTTTAAATCCCCGCCGGAGCCTAGCTGCCAGGGCCCCGGGGCTCCGGCAGCCGGGCTTGCAGGGCCGGCTCCTGGGGCTCCGGCGCTTTAAAGGGCCCGGGGCTCCCTGCAGGGGCCAGAGCTCCGGGACCTTTAAATCCCCGCCCGAGCCCGGCTGCCGGAGCTCTGGCGGTGATTTAAAGGGCCCAGGGCTCCCCACAGCGGCTGGAGTCCTGGGCCCTTTAAATCACCGCTGGAGAAGCCGGTCCAGTCCGGCACAGCATACCGGCTCTGGACCGTACCAGCTTACTTTCACCTCTGCTCCCCTTAGTCATCTTTTTTTCCAAGCTGAAAAGTCCCAGGGTGACCAGAACTGAACACAGTATTCCAGGTGGCAGCATATATAATGGTTTTATATATTTTCATTATTATTTACTCTTGTTCTTTAAAAGTCACTTTTTTTGACTGCTACATAGTTGAGCAGAAGTTTGCATTAAGTTATACTCAAGGAGGCTCATGTCTTCTTTCCTTGGTGGTCATAGTTGATTTGGAATCTAGCAGTTTGTATTAGTAGATCAAATTCCTTCCAGTGTTCATTACCATGCATTTGTCAACATGAATTTCTTTTACTGTGCACCCCAGTGCTTGAATTAAAAAAAAAAAAAAAAAAGGGGAGGGGGGTAACCAGAACACGTTTCCAGTGTTTCATAAGTGATAGTACTGGAAGTACCAGAAGTCTCAGAACAGACATTCCAGCTCCCAAAACGAGGGCTGGAACAGCATTCTGGAGCCTTCTGACAGAACTCGAGCCCTTGTGTAGCCCATTTACCTATATTTGTTAGGTCCCTTTGATTTTTACCACAATCTTCTCTCATCTAAACAATTTTGAATCATCAGCAAATTTTGCTACCATAGTTTAGCCTCTTGTCTTGATCAATAATAAATATGAAAAAGCGCTGGTACTAGTATGGAATCTTACGGCACCCCACTGTTGTGGCACCTTTCTGTTTTCTGCATCCTAGTCTGTTTCTAATCCATAACAGGACTTTACTCCCTCACTCCAGGACTACTTAATTTCCATAATAGCCTTTTGTGAAGGACTTTGTCTAAGTGTTTGTGAAAATCCAAATAATTTATATCAACCAGCTTTTCTTTATCTGCTATCTAATCTGGAGTAAGACTTTAGCACATATCCATGACTTGGTTGAATCCAGAAAATCAGAAGGACTAATTATTATTGTTTGTTTGCTTAGCCCTTGCAGAATAATAATCAAACTGAGCTTGTCCTTGACATGAGAATAAGTGATCAGAATAAAAGCTGTTTGGGTCAGCAGTTTATTTTGTGTGGGTGGAAGCTAAGTTTAAGAAATCAGAGGGTAACTGTATCTGTATAAATTATAAGAAATATATACATGACTTGGAGAAAACTTTTAGAATATAGCTATGCATCCATAAGGATATTGTTGCCAGAGGTGAAGCAAAGTGCTCTTTAGATGCAGCAATTCTGTTAAGGAAATAGACATTACCTTCCATTAAGTCTTTGTGATCAACCCAAAAGGAGAATATTAGATTTCATGCTTCAGAGCATAAACTGCTCAGTAGCTAGAGTCAGGAAGAAATTTCCCCATGGCATAATATTCCACAATTATCCATATGTAGTCTAAATTTCTAAAAATCCTTTTCTTCATTTTTGTAATAGACGAATTATCTAAAAATGCTAATAGAATTAGATGACACAAATATGTGTTTTCAAACAAAGACATAGAGGGCCAAATTTTTATTGGTTGGAGATCTACAAGCACAAATACCAACCTATATTGGAGAAAATTACAGTTACTGCATTTATAAGTACAGGCACAAAGATGTGCACATATTTTGCACATGGATCTCTAGGTTTTTTTTAAAAAGATCTGTAACAGCATCTATAAGGTAATAAGTCAATTGTTATACATTTGCCTTAGAGCTTAGTTATTCCTATGCCAGTGAAACATTGGGCAGTCCAGTTCCTCCACTAATTATTGTCGCTTGCTAGTTGTGTTACTTCTTTCCAGGGGTTCCAGTGCATTTAACATCCTCTGTCACTGTCTTCCCTGGCCTTCCTCACTTTCTTTTTCCTCCCTCGGGTACCCAGTTCAATGCCCACTTAGCATGTCTCCCATCTTCCATATGTTGTATGTGTCCCAAACACCTTAGCCTTCTTTCTTTGATTATATTTTCTAATATGTTCTGCTCTGTCATCTCCCTTACTACACATTTTATAGGACAAAATAATAAATGTCAGAGTATCTTCCTCTGCCATCTGTGGTGGGCAGCCTCCAATCTCTTTTTGTTAGCTACTGTCATCGGCCAAGTCTGTGCTCTGTACAGTAGCATGTGCAGTAGAATCACATGGTTTAGTTTCCTCTACCAAATCACATGGTTTGGAGACCTCTGTTTGACCAGATGTTGCTCATTCTTCCACAAGTGGTTGTTGCTTTTTCTAATTTCATATGAATATCCTTATCGCAGCCACCTTCAAATGTCATTACGCTCCCCAGATAGCAGAACTCTTCTACCTGTTCAATTTCTTTTCCATCCACATTATTGCATCTATTGTTCAGTTTCCTACCTTCATAATCTGCTTTTCTCTGCATTTTCTTTCACTATTTTTGCTGCTTCCTATTCTACTCCTGATGAAAGGGCAGTCATTCTGTTCTACATCGTATTTAGTTAAGCAATGTTGTCAGCAAAGTCAAGGTCTTGTAACTTGTCTCTGCTAACCCATTTGTGTGTGTGTGTGTGTGTGTGCGTGTATATATACACCTCTATCTCGATATAACGCTATCCTCGGGAGCCAAAAAATCTTACTGTGTTATAGGTGAAACCGCGTTATATTGAACTTGCTTTGATCCACCGGAGTGCGCAGCCCCGCCCCCCGGGAGCACTGCTTTACCGCGTTATATCCGGGTCTGTGTTATATCGGGTCGCGTTATATCGAGGTAGCGGTGTATATAATATATGCTTAAATTGATATATATTTACACGACTGAAACTTAGTATGGCCTAAGGAGCATATGAAATTAATTTACATCAATTCCAGGTATAAATTTTGTCTATTCAAACTGTGCCTGCATAAGGAATGCTGCCTGGCTGAAAACTTGGTGCCAAATTTGGCGTACAGTTGCCATTAATTTAAATTAGGGCTGTTAAGCAATTAAAAACATTAATCGTGATTAATCACACGATGAAGAAAAATTATTCGTGATTAATCGCACAGTTAATCATAAAATACCATTTATTTAAATATTTTGGGGGGTTTGCTACATTTTCAAATATATTGATTTCAAGTACAACACAATACAAAGTGTACAGCGCTCACTTTATATTTACTTTTTATTGCAAATATTTGCGCTGTAAAAAACAAAACAAATAGTATTTTTCAATTCACTCATAGAAGTACTGTAGTGCAATCTCTTTATCATGAAAGTTTTACAAAAAACAACTGCATTCAAAAATAAAACAATGTAAAACATTAGAGCCTACAAGTCCACTCTGTCCTACTTCTTGTTCAGCCAATCGCTAAGACAAACTTGTTTGTCTTAGCGATTGGCTGAACAAGAAGTAGGGCTATGTGAACTTGTAGGCTCTAATGTTTTACATTGTTTTGTTTTTGAGTGCATTTACATAACAAAAAATCTACATTTGTAAGTTGCATTTTTTGATAAAGAGATATGGTACTTGTATGAGGTGAATTGAAAAAATACTATTTCTTTTGTTTATATTTTTATTGCAGCTATTTGCACTGTAAAAATGATAAAGTGAGGACTATATACTTTGAATTCTGTGTTGTAATTGAAATCAATATATTTGAAAATGTTGAAAAACATCCAAAAATATTTAATAAATTTCAATTGGTATTCTATAGCTCAACAGTGCAATTAAAACTGTGATTAATCACGATTAATTTTTTTGAGTTAATTGCGTGAGTTAATTTAAATATTAGAACATTAGGTTCTAGACTAACTTTTAAAGCAGGGAAGAGGTCTAGATTGACCATCAATATTGAAAAATATCTTAAGAAGCTCTCCAAGAGGCAATGCAATGAACAAGTCAGAGGCAGTTTTGGAATTGCCTACTTGAAGCATTGAAGCCATCTACAATGGAATGTCAATCCATCATCCAGTGCTTCCTCTCTCCTGAGAGGAAAAAATGGAAGATGGTTTTGAATTCAACTCAGAAAAGGCTCTTGTAGAGCCTTCATAACTGAAGTGAGGCATACCTTACCCAAATTAACATACAGGAGAAATATGAGGTAGGCACTATGTTATTACTCAAATTGTTCTTTTTGCTAGGCATTGGGATTTACATTATTACTTGCTAACAGGGGTTGTACACAGGTACAGGAGTCTGTGGAGTGATTCACTTTCCAGAATCAGGGCCTTGGATGGAAGGATAGTGAAATACTAGTTACTGCAGGAGGTAATATTGGTGAATCAGCAGCTGGTACTCTTTCCTGTGATACAGCACTGATCCAAAGTCCCATTATCATGTTAGAGGGCACACAGCTGCTACAGATGATAAGAATTGAGGTTCTGACCTGCAGAACTAGAATTTCACTTGAGTTCTCCCATCCCTGTGGATGGACCCCATTGCATACCCTGAGCTCAAGCAAAGCCCCACTGACTGGGGCTCTGTAACAGTGCAAGGGTATGGCCATGTAGCCCACTTTGGTAGACTGGGACCCAAGTACTGGCTGCTGTTGTCTCTGCAGCTGAAGGTTGTAACCCTACAAGCTATTATAAAATTGTGATCAGGTTGTTGTTGTTTTTTTTTTTTTAGTGTGTTATGTCCTTATGCAGCTTTTTGAAGCTCTTCTTATTTACTAAATAGAATAAAACAGTACCTGGGGACCCATTCCAGTCTATCAGGTAAATCTGTAATTAGTACCCAGTCGATCTGTAGCATGGTGCTGTCATTATGTTGATATAGACATGCATATTAGAAAAGATTACTACATAGGCACAGTAGGTGATTCACAGATGCTAATAATTCAGCTGTTTTAATTTAAAAAAACTCTACTAGTCTTGACTTCAGGATTTAAAAATTTTAACAGTTAAAACACTTCCACTTTAGGGAGGCAGAAAAAACTGGGATTTCTCTTTTTAATTGCATCTCTATAATTTAAAAATAGTTAATCAGATTTTTATAAAAACTATTAAAAATATACCATGCTGTGAGCTGGAACTCCATTAGGATTAAAAAGATAAATTGGAGATGGGCAAAACTTAGCCCTGGTCTACACTACACACTCATGTTTGTATAACTACGGCACTGAAGAGTGTAGATTTTCCACACCCCTGAGTGACGTAGTTATACTGACCTAACCACTGCTGTAGACAACACTACGTCAACTGGAGAGCATCTCCCGTTGAAATAGCTACCGCCTCTCGGGGAGGTGGAATACCTATGCCAATGGGAGACTCTTTCTCCCGTTGGCTTAGGTAGTGTCTTCTCTAAACGCTGTAAATGTAGATAAGCGCTGTAAATGTAGACAAGCCCTAAATGTGTGTATGGAGGGCCTGGGGGAGGAAGGGGCAAGTCAGGAGTTGTTTCTTGCAAACCATTTTGGATTTGGTGTAATGGTTTGGATTCAGTTTCCAATTTGTTCCAGACTCAAAGTTCAGCTGTTGGTCTGCATGAGTTGTTTGGGCCTTCACTTATATATAGTAAACACACGTTTCTCAAATGAATTCAGTGCAATGTGATGGGGTGCACTTACCCCACCCTGGCTCTGCACACTGAGGAAGCCACACCCCCTTTGCCTCTGCTGGGCATGCTCAGCCTGGAGGCAAGATATAAAAGGAAGCAGCCAAGCTCAGTCTGGGCAGGCTGCTGAAGGGAGACGATGCAGACTGTAGGCTCTCTCAAGTGACCCGACCCCAGAAACAAGGCCTGATGAGCCCCAGATGGATTCCAGGTGGCTGGACCAACCCAGAGAGGAGGATGCGCCGTCAGGAGCTATGCCGCCTGAGGACCCCGGAGACGTGTGGGAACACTGGCCCATCGCTGGCGAGGACAGGGTCGGAAGCAGCCCAGGGGACTTAGACTTTCCTCCAGTAGGTGAACCAGAGAACCAGTCAGTGTGTTTTGGGAGGATCCCTGCTGACTCGGTGGTGAGTAACCCTGCCATTGCCAGGGCCCTGGGCTGGGGCTCGGAGGAGCAGGGAAGGCCCGAGTCCCCCTACCCGGGGCACTCCCCTCCCCCCCAAGTGGTGCCCCATTTCCCCAATGGGCCAATAGGCCATGCAACCCCACAGAGGGGTGCAACTTTATTGACTCTGGCCATTAGGCCACTCTGTCCTGATGGTGGGGGCTGCTTTATCAACTCTGGCCATTGGGCCATGCTACCCTGACTGTAAGGGGCTTGTGTATTGACTCTGGCTATTAGGCCACGCTGCCTTGAGCGGAAGGGCCATTGTCTGCTGACTCCGGCCATTAGACTGTATTACCAGGTTCCATAGTAAGGGCCTTCCGCATAGGACCTAACCGGCTGCGGTACAGCCTTTTCCCCCTCTTGTGACCGGGCACCCCATGATGGGGTGCACCTACCCCGCGACATGCAATTATACCAGAGATTAATTCAGCCCTTTAGTGTTATTTATGAACAATAACTGCATAGCTCTCATGCAGATAAGAGGCGTGATTCAGTTAGCAATGGAAGCTGTCCCATCATATTGCACATTGTACTGCACTTGCAATTTATTCAGGCTTCTTCTAAGTACTCAATTAAATCTTTAGTTAATAATGAAGATTTTCTATATTTCATTACCAGATCATCTAGAGAGGTGGGACATCACAAATAAAGCACAGATAAGTGTGTGATGTTTACAGGAATAGGTGCTGTCTGTATGCTGTAAAGATAGGAAAATAGGTCTGTCTTGTCAAATATTCCATGGCCCCAATATGCCAGAGCCGGTGTGGTGATAAGACAGATTCCTTAATGGGCATACATTAATAATAAACTATTCTCATTCATATGTCATGCTTGAAAGGAGCAATGTGAACAAAGACTGAATGCTACATGGAGCACTGTCAAAAACATTTTCAAACAGAGCTACAAAAGCTATGAGCTATTATGTACATACAGAGTTCCTGGTTTTGGATTTAAAATGACATTTAATGGTAAAAGTGTGTCAAATAAATACAATCAGGTGCACAGAGAAATACAAGCTCAAAGTAAACAGAGAGGAAGGCTGTTCTTGTGACTGAGGCGGTGGACTGGAACTAGGGACATCTGCGTTCAGTTGTCAGTTCTATCAAAGTCTCCTTGAGCAAGTCACATAACTTCCCTGTGCCTCACCTCTTCATCTGTAAAATGGCAATAATAATTCATAGACTCCAAGGCCAGAAGGGACCATTGTGATCCTCTAGTCTTAACTCCTGTATAACACAGGCCATAGAACTTCCCCAAGATAATTCCTAGAGTATTTTTTAGAAGAACATCCAGTCTTGATTTTAAAACTGTCAGTCATGAAGAATCCACTATGACCATTGGTAAGTTGTTCCAATGGTTAATTACCCTCACTGTTAAAAATGTACACCTTATTTCCAGCCTGAATTTGTCTAGCTTCAACTCCTAGCCTTTGGATTGTGTTGTACCTTTCTCTGCTAGATTGCAGGGCCTATTATTAAATATTTGTTCTCCATGTAGGTATTATAGCCTGTAATCAAGTGACACCTTAACCTTTTCTTTAAGATAAATAGATTTAGCTCCTTGATAATTGCCTTTTTCTCATCCTTTGTCATATCCATTAGGAGGCAGAGAATGTTTCTTACTATGTTCATGTACAACAGCTAGCACAGTTGGACCTTGATCTCAGATGGGGCTTCTAGGCTTTGCTATAATATAAATAATAAGTTACTGGGTAATTTTTTATCACACCTCTTAGTCTTGGCCTTAAGACAGGATCAGCAGCAATAAAACTTGTTCACAACCCTTTCTGAGAATTAGAAATTCTTATTCTAAAATTTTGATTTGCCATGTTGGCAACTGTTTTGGATTCTCTCCTCAAACATTCATGTGAGCAAAGTTCTGTTAACTTAGAATCCATAACTCATTTTTTTCCCATCATTGGTACTAGTTTCAACAATCATAGAATCAGAGGACTGGAGGGGACCTCGAGTCCAGTCCCCTGCACTCATGGCAGGACTAAGTATTATCTAGACCATTCCTGACAGGTGTTTGTCTAACCTGCTCTTAAAAATCTCAAATGATGAAGATTCTACAACCTCCCTAGGCAATTTATTGCAGTGCTTCACCACTCTGACAGTTAGGAAGTTTTTCCTAATGTCCAACCTAAACCTCCCTTGCTGCAATTTAAGCCCATTGCTTCTTGTCCTATCCTCAGAGGTTAAGAAAAACAATTTTTCTCCCTCCTCCCTGTAACAACCTTTTACATACTTGAAAACTCTGTGTTCTCTTTTCAAGACTAAACAAACCCAATTTTTTTAATCTTCCCTTGTATGTCATGTTTTCTAGACCTTTAATAATTTTTGTCGCTCTTCTCTGGACCCTCTCCAATTTGTCCACATCCTTCCTGAAATGTGGCACCCAGAATTGGACACAATACTTCAGTTGAGGCCTAATCAGCATGGAACAGAGTGGAAGAATTACTTCTTATGTCTTGCTTAAAACACTCCTGCTAATACATCCCAGAATGATGTTCGCTTTTTCTGCAACAGCGTTACATTATTGACTCATATTTAGTTTGTGGTCCACTATGACCCCCAGATTCCTTTCTGCAGTACTCCTTCCTAGGCAGTCATTTCCCATTTTGTATGTGTGCAACTGATTATTCCTTCCTAAATGGGGTACTTTGCATTTGTCATTATTTAATTGCATCCTGTTTACTTCAGACCATTTCTCCAGTTTGTCCAGATCATTTTGAATTTTAATCCTATCCTCCAAAGCACTTGCAACCCCTCCTAGCTTGGTATCATCTGCAAACTTTATAAGTGTACGCGGTATGCCATTATCTAAACCGTTGATGAAGATATTGAACAGAACTGGACCCAGAACTGATCCCTGTGGGACCCCACTCGTTATGCCCTTCCAGCCTGACTGTGAACCACTGATAACTACTATCTGGGAATGGTTTTTCAACTAGTTTTGCACCCACCTTATAGTAGCTCCATCTAGGTTGCATTTCCCTGGTTTGTTTATGAGAAGGTCATGCAAGACTGCATCAAAAGCCTTACTGAAGTCAAGATATACCACATCTACCACTTCCCCCTATCCACAAGGCTTGTTACCCTGTCAAAGAAAGCTATCAGGTTTGTTTTACACAATTTGTTCTTGACAAATCCATGCTGACTGTTACTTATCACCTTATTATCTTCTAGATGTTTGCAAATTGATTGCTTGATTATTTGTTCCATTATCTTTTCGGGTACAGAAGTTAAGCTGACTGGTCTGTAATTCCCTGGGTTGTCTTTATTTCCCTTTTTATGGATTGGCACTATATTTGCCCTTTTCCAGTCTCCTGGAATCTCCATGACTTCCATGACTTTTCAAAGATAATCGCTAATGGCTCAGATATCTCCTCAGTCAACTACTTGAGTATTCTAGGACGCATTTCATCACGCTCTGGTGACTTGAAGACATCTAATTTGTCTAAGTAATTTGTTCTTTCCCTATTTTAGCCTCTTCTGATCCTACCTCACTTTCACTGGCATTCACTATGTTAGATGTCCAATCACCTCTAACCTTCTTTGTGAAAACCGAAACAAAGAAGTCATTAAGCACCTCTGCCGTTTACACATTTTCTGTCATCGTTTCTCCCCCCCCATTGAGTAACGGGTCTACCCTGTCCTTGGTCTTTCTCTTGCTTCTGTCGTGGAAAAACCACCCTAGGCAATAATTTGATCAAAGACTCAAGCCTGAGGCCCGTTTATTGCGCAAATACATACCAACACGTTGGGGGGTAGCAGATTGGTTACTGCGCCCCCCGACACAAAGCTTTGCTCAAGTATATAAAGAAGAAAACCGCAATTACAAGAAACTGCAAATACATCACACACTGAGATCATTGATTGCCCTTATTTGGGAATAACACATGACAAGGGTTAGGGTCTCTGCTGGTACTTTCCAGTGTTTAGAAACCATACCTTCTATGGGGTACCATTACACCATGTTTGTCATGGGGCACAATGATATCATGGGGTAGTTACACAACAGGTATAAGGGGGCATGGGGTTACAAATATTGAAGCTCATGCTTATCGGTTACATTTTTATCTTATTTATGCAGCTACAATTATTTCAAAAGCCTTTAGCATTACATATTACAAATAGTTCCTGTTTTTCTGGGGCTTTTCGTTGGCCTCCCCCTCCCCGCTCCCCCTTCTCTGGGGACACAGCCAGTTTGGTTCAGGTTTTTGGGCCTGTTAGCTACAAGACAGCCCCGGGCCCACAAATAAGGGTCCGGACAATCGGGGGGGGTGTCTTTTCCTCCACAAGCTCCCCCATCTGATGCCGTTCAGGCATAATTAAGACCACCCCGAGTAAGGTCGATAATGCTACCCCCAGTAAGGTCCAATATGCTGGGATTAGGTCTCATGGGGTGCATAGGACAGTATCCGTCATCGGGTTGTTGGAGAATAGTGGGGGCCTGCCCAAGGGCGTTGATACTAGGATTACTGGCAGTAAGGGCGTCCGTGATCTCTATTAGGGCGTTATTTCAGGAGCACTGACTATAAATTGGTTAGGCATACCAGGTGGTTTATTTTTTCCAAATGTTTTGGTAAATTACCTAATCCCACATGCATTCTTCCCACAGACCCGGCAGGATTCGGTATGTGGGAACCCACATCCCTTCGACCGGCCTGTATGCTTGGAAGGAGCACTGTGACAGTTTACACCTTTACGTGTGCCTCCATGGCCACATATTAGATGGTACTTTCCAGGTGTCTGTAAAGGCAGCAGGCCACACCTGATGTTTAAGATCGTTTTGAATGGCCATGAGCTGGTCATTTAGGAAATCCCAAACTTTTGGACATGCCAAGTCCCACTGCAATGCCTCCCCAGCACCGGTGATATTTAATACCATTTTTGTTAGCAACTTTTTGGGTTATTGAACTAAGGGCGGAAACAACATGCCATTTACCAACTTTAGCCTGAACCTGAGTTAACTGGGCTTTAGTAATAAAATTACAATATGGTACAGGCTAAATTAGAGGCTACTAATTGGCTAAGATTTAGAAAATATTACTTTCCCATCTTTACCCCAAGTTTGTTAAGGAGGAGAGGCCAAGGAACATTAAAAGTTTCATTTTCAGGTAGTTTTGGCTAGCTTCCGCAAGCTATTCTTCGAGATTTCGTAGTCTTAGTTCCCTCAGCTGTCCGGCAATGAGGCAGCAAGGGAGCGGTTACTAGCACAATCACCTTGCTTGGTTGGAGGCTTTATTATGTCCTCAGGTGGAGAGGTTGTTTTCTTAGCAAGACTCAAAGGCACTGAGGGTCTGTCAGCGGACAAAGGAGAGGTTTCCGGCTCTTTACCTTGTCCTTTACTCCTGCTGTCCAGGAGGAGTAACAATGCCAGAAGGAAAGATAGACCGACCATCAGTTGGAGAGCCATTACAGTGAGAAACATGGGCAGGTAGTCAATTCTCAGCACTTCACAGTGGTGTTGGTAATTAACAGGACTTGAGAAGCGTTTTTTTGCACGGGGCCAGGGCGGTTCCCTGCCGATGGACCTCCATGTAGACCCAGTCTCCTGGTTTCAGCGAGTGGCAGGGCTGCTATATATATAAAAAAGACCTAACACATTTTATTAGCACCTGGCAACAATTAAGCATTGTGATATTTATTAAATGACTGTTTATCTGAGCTAGGACCAGTGAGGCGCAGCCGGTAGTTGCATTGGGCGCCCTGGTAGAAATGTTATAAGGGCTGAGCCTGGTCTTTCGATTGGAAATGGCCTTCAAAGGGCATTTGGCCTTACTGGTGAAGCTGTACATAACTCTTTTATAATCTGTTCAGGTATGCCAAATTGTAGTACCTTTTCCAGTCTCCTGGAATCTCCATGACTTCCATGACTTTTCAAAGATAATCGCTAATGGCTCAGATATCTCCTCAGTCAACTACTTGAGTATTCTAGGACGCATTTCATCACGCTCTGGTGACTTGAAGACATCTAATTTGTCTAAGTAATTTGTTCTTTCCCTATTTTAACCTCTTCTGATCCTACCTCACTTTCACTGGCATTCACTATGTTAGATGTCCAATCACCTCCAACCTTCTTTGTGAAAACCGAAACAAAGAAGTCATTAAGCACCTCTGCCGTTTACACATTTTCTGTCATCGTTTCCCTCCCCCCTCCCCCATTGAGTAACGGGCCTACCCTGTCCTTGGTCTTTCTCTTGCTTCTAATGTATTTGTAGATGTTTTCTTGTTCCCTTTATGTCTCTAGCTAGTTTGATCTTGTTTTGTGCCTTGGCCTTTCTAATTTTCTCCCTACCTACTTGTGTTATTTGTTTATATTCATCCTTTGTAATTTGACCAAGTTTCCACTTTTTGTAGGACTCTTTTTTGATTTTTAAATCATTGAAGATCTCCTGGGTAAGCCAGAGTGGTCTCTTGCCATACTTCCTATCTTTCCTACGCAGTGGGATAGTTTGCTCTTGTGCCCTTAATAATGTGTCTTTGAAAAAACTGCCAACTGTCTTCAATTGTTTTTCCCCCTAGACTTGCTTCCCATGGGATCTTACCTACCAACTGCCTGAATTTGCTAAAGTTTGCCTTCTTGAAATCCATTGTCTTTATTTTGCTGTTCTCCCTCCTACCATTCCTTAGAATCATGAACTCTATCATTTCATGATCACTTTCACCCGAGCTGCCTTCCACTTTCAAATTCTCAACCAGTTCCTCCCTATTTGTCAAAATCAAATCTAGAACAGCCTCTCCCCTACTAGCTTTTTCCACCTTCTGAAATAAAAAATTGTCTCCAATACATTCCAAGAAATTATTGGGTAATCTGTGCCCTGCTGTGTTGTTTTCCCAACAGATGTCTGGGTAGTTGAAGACTCCCATCACCACCAAGTCCTGTGCTTTGGATGATTTTTGTTAGTTTAAAAAAAGCCTCATCCACCTCTTCTTCCTTATGTATAATACTGTCTGTCTTCATTGCCGAATATTGGAAAACCAAAAATGGTACAGTTCCAAGTCTAATGAGAAATATAAATGGTATTAACAATTTTTCAAAACAATCAATTAATCAAAAGCAATCCTGAACTGTTGTGTCCTTTAGGGACTATGATCAGGTTGCTGAACTAAGGCATATAAATTCAATCACACTGTGAAAAATAAAATGTCAGTGTCTTAGAGCATTATATGAGATGAAAAAATAATTATTTTAGAAAAACCACAAGAGAGATTTTTAGGGTCAGAGTAAGACGCACTTCACTTCTTGAATAGTCCTATTGCTATCAATAGAACTGTATTGCTCTAATGCATTCAAAAACTGCCATCTGATAATGGCTAGTCAAGTGCCAAGTTGTAATTACTGCTCCTGATTGGTCAAGATTTGCACACATTCTGTTGTTTTTGTTACCCCATCTCCCACTGCCCCTCTCACCAAAACCTGTTTGTTTTTCTCATCAACCTAGGTCTTTTCTTTCAGATAGTAAACTCTTTAGTGCAGATACTGCCATTTACTATAAGTTCATACAAAGCCTAGCTCAATAGGCCTCTGACCTAGTTAGCTTCTATGTGCTATCACAATAGAAGTGTTAAATAACTGAGGAGATACAGTACTGTTCCACCTGAGTATGTATATTAGAATCTAGCCTGTCTTAGAATGCTTGTACCCTCCTTCTGAAAATCTTCATCAGTCCTGGCATAGCTTCCATTTGCTGTAGTGCTTTCCCACCTTTTAAAATAACTAGGTATCCACAAAATGACTGTATTCTTCTTGCCTCTTGCCTCTTATGTAAGCTGCAGAGTGATAAATATAATTAATGTGTAACTGGGCTTCAGATGTTCATGTAGTGATGTGTTTTCAGGGCATTTAGGAGAATAGTATTGACTAGGTTGTTTGACTTATGGATTTTAAGTGACAAAAAAAACCCAGTACATATGAGACTGGAGTGTATTATATCAAGCAACAACATCAAAATCCAATAATTCTAATAGCTGCTTGTCACAGGGTAAAAGGGAAGGCACCTGTGACTGATAGCCTGCTGCCCAGTTGATTGAAAGGAAAGGCACCTGTGACCAATTGGCTGCTGCTGACTGAAAGGGAAGATACCTGTGTTTTATAAAGCAGAGAAGAATAGACAGGAAGAGAGTGGAAAGTTCCATGTAGGAGACAGTCAGGAATGGCAGGGGAGTGCCTCTGGAGACAGAGAGGCAGTTGGGGAGCTGTTTGAGCAGGGGCTGAGCTCATGACAGGATTCCTTTGAGAAACCTGCTAAAGATTTAGTTTATGGTACTGGTTCTATTCTTCAAATGGATGACTCCCAGGCCCCCAAAGAGCTTTCATTGGAGTATATAAGTGACATTAGCAATGAAATGCAGTTAAGAGGAAGAAGATAGGTTGAGTAACTTTAATAGTCAAGTAACTTGTTGGTATAATTTGTGTACATCTATGCTCAGTCACCAAAGACTCCTGAATTGGGTAATCTCATTTCTACTTTAGCGGTTTAATTTATTGACTGCTCTGGGAGGATAGACATGATTCCAGCAATAGAAAGTACTTGAAAGTCCCAGTGAGGTACATTTTTATGTTCCATTGATAAAACTGAAACATAGGCTTCCTCACAAACATGCAGGTAACCCTCTCTCCAGAGATGAGGGTCAACCACCTTGATAACCAGTGGATAGCAATTCTTTTTGTGTAGTTTTTCTGTCAACAAGTGTGATGACCTATCTCTGACTCTCTAACATAATTCAGTGGAGTGCTGTCAAGGAATCTGGTATAGGTGTAAAAGAAAGAATTAAACAATTTTCTATTCAAATATCGGATGGGCTTCTGGCTATTTCTTAACAGTTTAAGATGTTTTCACAGGAATAGTAATAGGAATTAATATTGAACTGTTGGGCAAAGCCTTAGAACACTTTGACTCCCCTCAGGTTGACTGAGTTTCCAGAAAAGTATAGAAGAGACAAGAAAGTAAAAGAGGTGAACAAAATAGCCAAAATGAAGTATAGATTTAATATTACAAGACCAAATCAAGGAAGTTTTAGCTGTCAAGAACATTTCTTAATATTTTTTACAGATATTTGCCTTCCTCAAAGAATCCTTTCATTTTTTTTCTGGTCTGACTGTCTTGTCCTCTTCCTGTCCTTCTGCTGTATATATATTTAGAATGAATAAGTTGTTTTACTTTTATTTTCATATCATGAAATAGAGATTTTTAATGAAACTCACTTTCACACACCAGCAATAAAGTGACCATACAACCACATCATTTTCAATCAAAGTGGAAAGCAATTTTGCAAAATTGCTTTCCGTCTGCTATTTTTGCCTCTCTGCCTAGCAGGTCAGCTTCCCGTTAGAGAAGAAATCAGTGAGATGGAGTCTTGGTATTAGTATCATCTGTTTTATTTGCACTACATACACCAGTCCTTGACCAGAAATGATCATAAATGACATATAGGCAAACCCCTTTTTTCAGAAATCTCAGCCCAGATACCATATTCAGTTTCCAGGAAGCAACTAAGAATTTACTCTAGTTAAAGAGATTAAGACAGGCAGTAAACTTTCTGTTTTGTAACAGCTTCTCCTGCAAAGTTTCATAATCTGATCTCTGACATATTTGGGGCTTTAGAATTTTACAGAAATATTGAATATTTAAAACAAAATATCACAGAAAAAAGCAACTACTTCAGTCTGTCTTTTTTACAGGGTATATATATTAATCTTAATTAAATTAACCATTCACTAGCTCTTAATTCTTCATAAATATTTGAATTATTCAATGGCAAAAAGCTACATTAAGGTAGAGTTCAGATTGCATGGTGATATAGCTTGCTTTGCAGACCATTAAGTTAAGCAAAACCCAAACTTCTAAAAATCAGGAAATGCAGAGTTAAAATTGTTCTCTTTAAGCAGAGCCCCACTGTGTCCTGTTAACACACAGCTTTACTCTGCCAAACCCCGAGTTGCTGAAATGTACAAGCTCTTCTCCTTTTACAACCCATTCACTTTCCCCCATAGCATTCGATCTAGCACTATTCAAGAACAAAAAGGTGCGTGGAGGTAGGGTACCCACACCACCTTCCTTCTGCCTTCGTTGAGCAGTGCCTCAGTCTGCATATAGCCCATATGCACATAGCCCATGCTCACACTGGCCCTTGGCAATATAAGATTCAGGAGTTCTAGATCCTGGCGCACGCGTGTGTACACACACACACACTTAGCCAACTACCCAGAAAGAATACCACATGGGTACAATTTAAGAACCATTTTGTGGCCCTTTAGAACTCCCTTGCCCTAAGGGTACATTTACATTTGAGCTGGGAGGTATGATTCCCAGCTCGTGTAGATGTACCCATACTAGCTCTGCTTGAGCTATAAACCTTCCCTGAACCCTTGGCTACATACTTGGGTGGTTAGTGCAAGCTGCTGCCCTTACTACACTGGCTACAGTGATACTTTCAGTATGCTAGTGTGTGCATGTCTATGTGACCTGGGAATTAGACCTCCAACTCGTTTAGATGTATCCTACAGGTTAACTATTATTAGCATAAGCGTAAGCCCTAGCGCTTAGAGGGATGCAACTCTCTGCTCCCTCTACGCGGGAGTGCGAAAAGCCAGCTCTTACCTTACTCTTCAGTTATATGAATTATAATGTAGTTTACCCATAATTCCTTATATTGGAAATTGTTGATTTAGTTGAAGTATGTACATGTTCTGATTGTATAAATGGTTGTTACCGTGATTGTACTCATGAAAGGGCATGGCACAGAAATTGTGCAAGAGATGCCTTGAAGTAAGTGGGTCACCTTGATTTTACAAGTTGATCTCTGGTTAAGCAATTGGATACAGTTTCAACCAAGAGAGGGTAGAGAGCAATGTCTTAGATGCCAGGACCTCTTTCCCAGGGACTCTGTCCAAGGGTCCTGTTTTGCTCTGGATTCCCCACCTGGAGAGTCTAAACTGTATGTGAAGTGATTCTCTGGGACTGGACTAGATTGGTGGCAGTGGTGCAGAGCTGAAATCACAGAAATTGACCAGGTAGCTGCTTATTGGAGTGGGACCTGGTGGTGCAGACTTCTCTAGATTGGAGTAGACGTGGAAAAGAGCCTGATCTCTTGATGCCTCTGACTACAACTAAATCTAGCCTGTGAGTGGGGATGGTTTTGTGACTAAGTTCTCTGGACGTCAGCAAAACTGATAATTAATAGTTGGGAGTGTGGGGATTGCCATACACTGACTGGGTTTTGCTCATTTTGTCATATGTAAATATTTATTGGTTATCATTTTTCTTGATTATTTTCCCCCTAAATAAAAGGTACTTGTGGTTCCAGATTACCAAGGACTTATCCTGAGTGCTTGAAAGTGGAGAAGAACCACCTGCAAAGGTGACAGGAGGTTATACTTTAATTCCTCAGAGCCAGCAAAAGGAAAACAGCTCTGGGAGTGGGCTTGAGGCATATTTTTGTTACTTTAGAAAAGGACTCCTAGACAGTTTGAACCTGGCTCTTGTTGCTGCTACTGACTCTTGACATACTGGTTACACAACAATTCTTAAGTAAATGCTACCAATGTAGTAAAGTGTTATTGAAATATGTATTGAGGTTCACCTCCTATGGATCTAATTTAAGATCTTTGGTTCCAATGGCGTTACACCAGAGTTATGTTTGTCCTAATATGATCAACTTTTTCATCTCCTGTAATTCTTCTTACACTTTTATATACAAAAATATATTTTTCTGTGTTTTTAATTGTGGTTCCCAAAGGAAAAGCTCTTTTGGGGAATAAATTGCTGAATAGACTGGTAAAGTAATTACCAATCTTTATTTCCAATTGATCATACTAGAAATCATTAACAAGTTTAATTTGGCCTTTCTCTCTCATCTCTTTAGAATCAATCTCCACCCAAAGACCACTTTATAAAGTGAATAATAACTAAAGAAGAGCCTTTTAGAGTAAATGCAATAATATTTTGTGAGACCTTCACATGTACTTTCAAATGTGCTACTTAAATGCTGTGCTGAAAACCTGTTTTTTGAAATAGATTAGATACCATGATGATAGGTGCCTTAAAAATACCCTAGAAAGATAGATGATGAGATTAGATAATCATACCTAATCTTAACAAAAAAAAAATCTGTTCTCTTTAACAGGCTGTATGATTATGGTTTACTTTGTTACAATATCATATATTAGACATTGTGTAATTCTGGACTGAGCCAATTTTTGGAAGCTGGATCATCTGCAAAATGCATGAGGTACCTGTCCACCCTAGGAAAGAAAAGGGGATCATTTGCTTTGCTAGAGTTGTGGAAAACTCATTACAAACTCTAAAAACCTGTAAAACTCACTTGGTGTGAGATTCTTTCACAAAATGCAAACCAGCCAGGGGAATCTGTTAGAATTCTTTGGGTCCTCAAACCTTGAGATGAAACTTGAAATATGTAGCTTCCACCGCATATGTATGAATCATTAGTGGCTGAGTGAAGCTGGCTGGCCGGCCTGGAATTTGATGTGGGTTTGTCACAAAAGTTCACATAGCATAAGTCACATGGTGCAACGTCAGAGTCTCTGATTAACTGAGCCAGCCACATGCAATCTGGAGGGCCAGCCATTATATGATCACGTATTCACAGAAAACAGTTCTGGAATTCTATTACTAATGGCACAACCAGAACTGTGTAGACAGTTTACTCAAGATAGTTAAGTCCAAAGCAGACTGTGAAGAGTTAGAGGGGATCTCACAAAAGTGGGTGACTCGGCAACAAAATGGCAGATGAAATTCAATGTTGATAAATACAAAGTAATGCACATTGGAAAACAGAATCCCAACTATACGTACAAAATGATGGGATCTAAATTAGCTGTTACCATTCAAGAAAGAGATCTTGGAGTCATTGTGGATAGTTCTCTGAAAACATCCACTCTATGTGCAGCAGCAGTAAAAAAGCGAACAGAATGTTAGAAACTATTAGGAAAGGGATCGATAATAAGACAGAAAATATCATAATGCCACTATATGAATCTATGGCACTCCCACACCTTGAATACTGTGCAGTTATGGTCGCTCCATCTCAAAAAACATATATTAGAATTGGAAAAGTTACAGAGAAGGGCAACAAAAATTGTTAAGGGTATGGAACAGCTTCCACATGAGGAGAGATTAAAAGAAACTGTGGACTCCTGAGCTTGGAAAAGAGACTACTAAAGGGGGATATGATAAAGGTCTATAAAATCATGAATGGTATGGAGAAAGTGAGTAAGGAAGTGTTATTTACTCCTTTACATAACACAAGAACCAGGTGTTGCCCAATGAAATTAATAGGTTTAGAGCAGGGGTAGGCAACCTATGGCATTCGTGCCGAACGTGGCACGCCAGCTGATTTTCAGTGACACTCACACTGCCCGGGTCCTGCCCACCGGTCCGGGGGGCTCTGCATTTTAATTTAATTTTAAATGAAGCTTCTTAAAAATTTAAAAAACCTTATTATAGACTTATAGAAAGAGACCTTCTAAAAACGTTAAAATGTATTAGTGGCACGCGAAACCTTAAATTAGAGTGAATAAATGAAGACTCGGCACACCACTTCTGAAAGGTTGCCGACCCCTGGTTTAGAGTAACTCAAAAAAATTATATACAAAATTAACTCAAAAAAATTATATACAAAATTAACTCAAAAAATTTATTGCAATTAAAAAAATTTATCGCGATTAATCGCAGTTTTAATCGCACTGTTAAACAATAGAATACCAATTGAAATTTACTAAATGTTTTGGATGTTTTTCTACTTTTTCAAATATATTGATTTCAATTACAATACAGAATACAGTGTACAGTACTCACTTTATATTATTTTTATTACAAATATTTACACTGTAAAAATTATAAACAAAAGAAATAATATTTTTCAATTCACCTCACAAGTACCATAGTGCAATCTCTTTATCATGAAAGCACAACTTACAAATGTAGATTTTTTTGTTACAAACTGCACTCAAAAACAAAACAATGTAAAACTTTAGAGCCTACAAGTCCACTCAGTCCTACTTCTTGTTCAGCCAATCGCTAAGAGAAACAAGTTTGTTTACACTTATGGGAGATAATGCTGCCCGCTGCTTATTTACAATGTCACCTGAAAGTGAGAACAGATGTTTGCATGGCACTTTTGTAGCCGGCATTGCAAGGTATTTACATGCCAGATATGCTAACATTCGTATGCCCCTTCATGCTTTGGCCACCATTCCAGAGGACATGTTTCCATGCTGATGACACTCGTTAAAAAAATGTGTTAGGTAAATTTGTGACTGAACTCATTGGGGGAAAATTGTGTGTCTCCTGCTCTGTGTTTTACCCACTTTCTGCCATATATTTCATGTTATAGCAGTCTCAGGGTATGTCTACCCTACGAAATTAGGTTGATTTAATAGAAGTCGATTTTTTAGAAATCGATTTGATACAGTTGATTGTATGTGTCCCCACTAAGCGCATTAAGTCGGCGGTGTGCGTCCATAGTACCGAGGCTAGCGTTGACTTTCGGAGCGTTGCACTGTGGTAGCTATCCCACAGTTCCCGCAGTCTCCGCCGCCCATTGGAATTCTGGGTTGAGCTCCCAATGCCTGATGGGGCAAAAACATTGTCACGGGTGGTTCTGGGTACATGTCATCAGGCCCCGCTCCCTCCCTCCCCCCGTGAAAGCAACGGCAAAAAATCGTTTCTCGCCTTTTTTCCTGGGTTACCCGTGCAGACGACATACCATGGCAAGCATGGAGCCCACTCAGCTCACTGTCACCGTATGTTTCCTGGGTGCTGCTGGCAGACGCAGTACTGCAGTGCTACACAGCAGCATCCCCTTGCCCTGCCTTGCGTCCACACTACCCCAAATTCGACCCAGCAGGGCCGATATCAGCGCTAATCCCCTCATCGGGGGGGAGGAGAGAAATCGATTGTAAAAGCCCTTTAAGTCAACAAAACTGGCTTCGTCGTGTGGACGGGTGCAGGGTTAAATCGATCTAACACTGCTAAATTTGACCCAAACTCGTAGTGTAGACCAGGGCTCAGATGATGACTGAAGCTGCAAATGAGCGACAGGGAATGGATCACTTGAGGATTACCTGTTTTGTTCATTCCCTCTGGGGCACCTGGCAATTGGCCACTGTCGGAAGACAGGATACTGGGCTAGATGGACCTTTGATTTGACCCAGTATGGCCGTTCTTATGTTCTTATGACCCAGCATGCTGTTCGTTTTAAGAACACTTTCACTGCAGATTTGACAAAACGCAAAGAAGGTACCAATGTGAGTTTTCTAAAGATAGTTACAGCACTCATCCCACAGTTTAAGAATCTGAAGTGCCTTCCAAAATCTGAGAGGGACAGGTTGTGGGGCATGGTTTCAGAAGTCTTAAAAGAGCAACACTCCGATGCAGAAACTACAGAACCCGAACCACCAAAAAAGAGAATCAACCTTCTGCTGGTGGCATCTGACTCAGATGATGAAAATGAATGGGCATTGGTCTGCATTCCTTTGGACCATTATCAAGCAGAAACCATCATCAGCATGAACGCATGTCCTTTGGAGTGGTAGTTGAAGCATGAAGGGACATAATGAATCTTTAGCGCATCTGGCACGTAAATATCTTGCAACGCCGGCTACAACAGTGCCACGTGAACGCCTATTCTCACTTTCAGGTGACATTGTAAACAAGAAGCGGACAGCATTATCTCCTGAAAATGTAAACAAACTTGTTTGTCTGAGCAATTGGCTGAACAAGAAGTAGGACAGAGTGTACTTGTTGGCGCTAAAGTTTTACATTATTTTTGAATGCAGTTACTTTTTGTACATAATTCTACATTTGTAAGTTCAACTTTCATGATAAAGAGATTGCACTACAGTCCTTGTATTAAGTGAATTGAAAAATACTATTTCTTTTATTTTTAGAGTGCAAATCCCAGAACTGGAAGGGACCTCGAGAGGTCAGATAGTCCAGTCCTCTGCACTCCTGGCAGGACTAATTATCTAGACCATTCCTAACAGGTGTTTGTCTAACCTGCTCTTAAAAATCTCCAATGATGAAGATTCCACAACCTCCCTAGGCAATTTATTCCAGTGCTTAACCAAATATTTATAATAAAAAAAAATTAAGTGAGCACTGTACAATTCGTATTCTGTGTTGTAATTGAAATCAATATATTTGAAAATGTGGAAAACATCCAATAATATAAATTATATATAAATAATATTCTGTTATTCTGTTATTATAAAATATATATAAATATATATAAAAATATATAAATTATATAGAAATAATATTCTGTTGTTGTTTAACAGCACAATTAATCGTGATTAATCTTTTTAATTGCTTAACAGTCCTAGTTGCTACCACTGATGGGCAATATTAGGAGAAAAAGGCCATTGCAAACAATGCCAAAGGGTGCAAGGTTTCCATGGAGCTAGTGCAGCCAAAGAGCCTACCTTCTATGGGGGAAGGAAGGAGGCAGTACCCATGGCCATTACACACTGGCTTCTTTAAGGGATGCACAGCACCTGCATGTCCTGGGAGAGCTGATCAAGAAAAATGAAAAAAAAATTATAAAAACATTTTTAAATTCCCCCTTTCTTTAAAAAACAATGGAATTTAATTGAAATACAGGTAATTGTGACCAGTTCTGTTGTGGTCTTATTGACCAGAGCATTGTGTCTCCCTCTGTTTTTCATTTTGCAGGAGTTGGCTCTTTGTTTCTGATCCCAGGCATACACTGGTATGTTGGGACCAGAACACTGAAATGGTGTCGTCATGCTTGTTCACTTTATTATACTACTAGAGTTAGCTCTTGTCAAACAGTGACTGAGGGTATGTCTACACTACCCGCCGGATCAGCGGGCAGCGATCAATCCAACGGGGATCGATTTATTGCGTCTAATCTAGATGCGATAAATTGACCCCCGAGCGCTCTCCCGTCAACTCCTGTACTCCAGCTCAGCGAGAGGCGCAGGTGGAGTCGACGGGGGAGCGGCAGCAGTCGACCCACCATGGTGAAGACATGGTAAGTCAATCTAAGTACGTCGACTTCATGAATAACGTAGCAGAAGTTGCGTAACTTAGATCGATTCCCCCCCCCACCCCCAGTGTAGACCAGGCCTGAGACTTAAAGATAATCCTGCATTTAGAAACACCTCTCATGTAACTGGAAATAATGCAGCACACCAGTATATGCTGTTGAATCTTCTTCACCCATGTGATTCCAGCTTGTTTAGGTTTGATGCCTGGAAACTAATCTAAAGCAACTGACAAATTTAAATCATCCTTGTAATTTGATGTCACAAACTATGACCATTCAATGGGTATTTTAAGAGCATAACCTGAACAGTTAAATTTTGTTTCCTTTCCAGTAACATATTTGCCACAACCGTGGACTCACTTCTTCTATTTGCTGCTTTTGTTATAATCTCCAATAAGGGAATGAGTTATCACAGAATGTTAATAATGACTGATCTACCCCATAAATTGTAGTAGATGACTCTGGAATTTGAAAAGAAAAACTGTTTTCTTCTGATGCACTCTCTGTCTTGCTTCTTCCATTCAGTCACTAGAACACTATGTACATACTGGGAAACAAATAAAAAAAATACCTTTGGAGATTTGTACTCAGACTTGATCAAAGTCCCTCAGTCTATGAAATTACAAGGTTACTCTGTCACATGTCATAAGTTTGATTCAAATATAGTGGGGAAAACATCCTGTTTATTTTTATATTTCTGGTTAGTATATATTAGGAACTCGTATATACAAAGTAGGGCTTCCAATTACAATCTTATTGCACAATGCATGCAAAATGGCCAGCAAGCCAAATGCACAGTACTAAAATGCTCTTAGAGATTTGTGCTACAGTGCTTTATTTATGATGGAAATTAGCTTTGTTATAACTTCCATTTTTAACTCTAACATTTTTACACCAAATGATGTAACAAGAAAAAAGTGAGAGAAAATTGTCTGCAATCTTTATCATCTCTGTTCAGCAATACATAGAAGGGAAGCACAGTAACTTTTGCAAGTAATACTATAAGCTAATATGCAGTGGGGGGAAAAAATCATGTAGAAAACAAAAATAATAAATTGTAGCATCCACCCTAAAATCCCTTCAAATACTAGTCAGATGTCATAAGTTATGTATAATCTTTCCCCTCCTATTGCTGCCTGTGGTTCTCTATTTCATATATTAATGACTCTTTGTATGCAAATTAGTTAATTTCTAATCTATCTATGTCTTTAGAATAGTAAAGAGAGGGCGAGATCAGAGGTGGTATGAAGGGCGATATAAGTTGCACGTCAGTTACTGCACCTTGTCACTGTTTCATTTTACACCTTTGGAGCCGCTTCTCCTATGCTCTCCCCCGTTCCCTACTTTTCAGGCCCCTTGGCATGTAAGATACGTCATCTTAAACTACAAGGCCAGAATCACCAAAGATGCTGCAGAGAAGTGTAAGTTATACTTCTCTGTGCCAACCTCCCTAACTGCATTGCAAGGAGAGGGAGTTACCACAAGGTATACAGGGGTGCCACTACTTCCTTAAAAAGAACAGGAGTACTTGTTAGTCTCTAAGGTGCCACAAGTACTCCTGTTCTTTTTGCTGATACAGACTAACACGGCTGCTACTCTGAAACTACTTCCTTAGCATTTTCTGCCAGCAGCTGGGAGAACTTACATTTCTGGTGCCCCGCCAGAGAAGGCTGCCAAGAAGATGCACTAACCATGAGTATCTCTCAGCAGCCCTACCTAGAGGTTTCTTGACTCCCTGCTGGTAGTGGCCCCCTGGTGGAGGGGTGTTTACAGCATATCCCTAAGCTGAATCTGGCTCACTTAAGTCCTTTTATGTTAGCCGATGCCAAACTATTGATAGGCAATTTTCACAACCACTTATCTCATCTCTGAGCCTGGCCCAGCATGGCAGGGTGTTAAGGAAGAAGGGGGAAGAGCTTTTAAAATAAATAGTAATAGCAAAATGCAGAGGAACGCTTAAGCTTCTTAAGATTGCCACTGCCTCTTGAGCACCTTAAGGCCTGAGAGGGTGGATTTCTCCTTATTTTATCCTCTGTCTCCAGGGGTTGACACAAAATGTCCATGGGAATTTTTCTCTCCTCTCAGCTAAGTTCTCCGAAGGATGGAAGTGGGGAAAAAATGACAATGTCAGACACTTGAATACATGCAAGTAATGGCAGAAGCACTTGTTAAGTCAGATGCTTCTTTGAAACATCAAAAAACAAATTAAATTTTCATAGGAAACATGCAGTACTGTGTATTAAAGCACAGTCAACATGCTTCAGCATTTGCAGTTGTAACGCTGCAAGCTGCCTGCCCCAGTCATCTTGACTTTCCTTTTAAGACCATCGTGCCAACACAGCATACCCATGAAAGATAATGCTACATCCAAATGACTACACTAAAATCACATTAAGCAGCTCAGCTAAACCCATTGATTTTAGATATTGTAGGGATCTCAAAACAGTGGGTCATCTTATATAACATCTATGCTATGAGGCATAACTGATGAAGCGGCAGACTTAGCTCTTAAATGGGGCTGGGGAGACTCTCTCTCTTTTTTTTTTTTTTTTTAAAGAACTTCCTCTGTACAGGAATATTGACCCACACATGGACTATATTCCTTAACAAAGCAGTCAGGCCAGCAGCTGTTAGTGATATAATTCACATATCACTGAAGTGACTGGCATGTCAAACACCATTTGTTTCTGTGACACTGCATTACTGAGGCTGTGAAATAACACTGCTATTGTAGCTTGTGGCACAGCAGTGCAGACCTCTAGAGGGAAAAAAAACTTGCCTCAATGTTTGTCAAACTGAAAAATTGTTGTTTTTTCCCCTGCCCCTTATGAGCATGCATTACAATAACTTTTAATTACATGATCACATACTGTTTTTCAAACAGTACAATATAATAGCAAACAAATGTTCTAAAACCTTGGATATGAACTTGCAGCACTGTGTACTACAGTGTATACCAGATAGTGTTTATGAAAATAATAAAATTTGCTTCAGCAACGTAGTTTACACTTCAGAATACTGAGATTAGGATTTTGTGTGTGTATTTAAAAGAGCAACTGTAGAAAAAGACAGGTAAATGTTTTAAGTATGAATCTAAAGGGTAATAATAAGGTAGTTAGTGATGTAGTTAACCTTCCAATTATATGACAGAGTGGTAATGAGAGGTAACAAAAATATAGAACAACACAGGGCAAAATTCTGACACATGTACTCACAGCAAGTAGTTCCTAATTCCATGAGTAATTGCATTGAAATTGATCGGATGACTGAAGTAAGATACTACTCAACATGAGTAAAGGTTTAAAAATTAGGCCCAGTGTAATTGCACTCTAACTGCAGTATGCTTATAGTCACGTATTATAAAGTGTAACCACAGCATTCCAAAGTTGAAGTGTATTCAAGTAACAAATGGGTCAAATCCAGAAATCTTTAATCCTCATTTACCTTGGGACAGATTCTGATCCTATTACTCCCATTGGGCAGCACCTTACTCCATAAGTAGTCCTTGGCAGCTGTTTGTGGAGCAAGGGACTATTCAACATGAGTAAATGGATCAGAATCTGGTCTCCAGACAAACGCCCATACATTATAATAGATGTATTCCTAAATTTAAAAAATCAGAAATTGGCCCTATGGGATAGCAAAAATAAGGGTTTACATTTAAACAACATTCTCTGTCATTAACTATGATGCTATCGGTGATGCTTATATCATTCTCTAAATATCCTGTTACTGTTTACCACAAAACAAGACTTGATTAGATTAAATAGGTCTAGATTTATTTTCAATTTATGAAAAAATCAGTTTTTAATGTACTTGTACTTGAAATTAGAAATGTATTGTTAATTATCAAAATAGTCATGGGGAAGCATAAATTTTACATGACAAATTCTAATATGAAAACAAACAGTTCTTACAATATTTTAAAGAAAGTATATTCAATACTTAATGTTAGCAATATTTAAGCTTTAAGAGTTGTATTGCATTCTTTTTATTTAGGAAAGGCTAGATTGTAATGGACAGGGGAAGTAGGCCCTGCCCCACATCCTCAGTTATTTAGGAAGCTAACTGCCTTAGGCTTCTAAATACCGTTGAGGATCTGGACATCTCTCCCTGGCACAGTTAACTTCTCCCTGTGCTCCAGATCAGCTGTGTCGTGGCCAAAAATCCTCACCCACGTGTTTGGGGGTTGGCAGTGTGGCGGCCATCTAGTGGCATTTCCTCTGCTTTCTATGCTATGGGTAACAAGTACAGGGGAACAAGTGGGTTTCTTATACCCTTGTATGACCAATGCAAAAAGGGTCCTGATCTGTCCTTAAGAGTTCAGTGATTGGGTCTTATTTCCCAGTCTTCCCACAAACACCATATGCCTGCTGGCATCTAATATTTGGTGCAGTGTTTGGAGTTCATGTTACACATTTCCAAAACATCAATAAAGGATAATGCCACACTTGCACCTTTATCATCTCATCAGCCATTCTGCTTATGTCTACTTGGCACAGGAGACAAGCCTAAGGCCATCTCCATGTGGTCACTCCAGATCCACTCCTGCCGGCCCCCTTACCCCCCAGCATACGTCAGGTGTGCAAAGCTAGACTTGCCCTGGTTTTTTTTCCACTGTGTCACACAAATCCAGAACATCTGAATGTAATTCCTATGCATAGCTATTCTATTAAACACAATGCATTATTTTCTATTTTGTGGTGATATAGGCCCGCAATATGCACTGTATATATCTAGAGCCATTTAAGTGTCTTTTTTTAATACTTTACTAACCCTACAGTATTAAAAGGAATGAACTGAATATGTGAGAATTTTGAATAGCTTCCATATGAGGAAATGCTCTTCAGAAAAAGAAAAAAGAGAAAAGAAAACCTTCAATCTTAGAAAGCATAGTTAAAGTGAACAAAAAAATGAATCCTTGAGTCTATGCAGGCAAGGCTGTCCCCCTCTCGGTGCATTATTGTATGTTTAAATTAAACAAACAAACAAACAAACACCATCAGAATAATTTACTAGTAAAATTACAGTTATAATTAGGGATCAGTGTCTGTCATGGAGGTTGTGGAAGTTATGGATTCCGTGACTTTCCATGACTTCTGCAACAGCCGGTGCAGCTGGCCTTGGAGACAGCCTGAGCAGTGGTCCCAGGGGTGGTGGGAACAGCTGCAGCTTGGCGGCTCCCGGGGGTGGTCAGAGCAGCGGCGGGGAGGGGGGCGGTCCTGGGAGTGGTTGGAGCAGCCACTGCTCAGTGGCCCCCAGCAGCTGGTGCTGCTGGCCCCGGTGCCCCTCCCCACCCAGAGCAGCAGCTTCCCCGATGGCATGCCCACCACCTAAGATTTGGTCAGGAGTATTTATAGTACAAGTCATGGACAGGTCACAGGCAGTGAATTTTTGTTTATTGCCCGTGACTTTTACTAAAAATATCCATGATTAAGTCATAGCCTTAGTTAAAATATGGAATGTAATAGGGTTGACACATGGCATGGGGAATAGTATATGAAATAAGATATGTGTAAGACATGAAAAATGAAGTTGAGTAGATAGTTGTAAGTGGGACACCCTGACAATTGAAAGTTTTATGGCAAAGCAGCACTGCATCTCACTGCTGTTTGTTACATATTTACATGCATTTTGCATGCAATGCTGTTTGTTGCACCTTTGCATTCATGCATATGAAGCATTTACAATTTCAGCCCAGCTGCACAAGAATTTTGCATGGTAAATGGGGTTTGCCTGTGTTAAATCATTTATGCACACAAATGGATGGCAAACTTAGAGAGACAAGATGGGTGAGGTAATAATATCTTTTATTGGACTAACTTCTGCTGGTCAGAGATACAAGCTTTTGAGCTATCCAGAACTCTTCCTCAAGATCCAGACACAAGGAAGAAAGGAGAGCAGCAGAATATGGACCCTGGACTTCAGAAAAGCAGACTTTGACTCCCTCAGGGAACTGATGGGCAGGATCCCCTGGGAGAACAACATGAGGGGGAAAGGAGTCCAGGAGAGCTGGCTGTATTTTAAAGAATCCTTATTGAGGTTGCAGGAAAAAACCATCCCGATGTGTAGAAAGAATAGTAAATAT
>QXTE01000108.1:4682845-4770132 GCA_003942145.1 Platysternon megacephalum | reverse complement strand
GGTCGGTCCTGGGGCCGGTTTTGTTCAATATCTTCATTAATGATCTGGAGGATGGCGTGGACTGCACTCTCAGCAAATTTGCAGATGACACTAAACTGGGAGGAGTGGTAGATACGCTGGAGGGTAGGGATAGGATACAGAGGGACCTAGACAAATTAGAGGATTGGGCCAAAAGAAACCTGATGAGGTTCAACAAGGACAAGTGCAGAGTCCTGCACTTAGGACGGAAGAATCCCATGCACTGTTACAGACTAGGGACCGAGTGGCTAGGCAGCAGTTCTGCAGAAAAGGACCTAGGGGTTACGGTGGACGAGAAGCTGGATATGAGTCAACAGTGTGCCCTTGTTGCCAAGAAGGCTAACGGCATTTTGGGCTGTATAAGTAGGGGCATTGCCAGCAGATCGAGGGACGTGATCGTTCCCCTCTATTCGACATTGGTGAGGCCTCACCTGGAGTACTGTGTCCAGTTTTGGGCCCCACACTACAAGAAGGATGTGGAAAAATTGGAAAGAGTCCAGCGGAGGGCAACAAAAATGATTAGGGGGCTGGAGCACATGAGTTATGAGGAGAGGCTGAGGGAACTGGGATTGTTTAGTCTGCAGAAGAGAAGAATGAGGGGGGATTTGATAGCTGCTTTCAACTACCTGAAAGGGGGTTCCAAAGAGGATGGATCTAGACTGTTCTCAGTGGTACCAGATGACAGAACAAGGAGTAATGGTCTCAAGTTGCAGTGGGGGAGGTTTAGATTGGATATTAGGAAAAACTTTTTCACTAGGAGGGTGGTGAAGCACTGGAATGGGTTACCTAGGGAGGTGGTGGAATCTCCTTCCTTAGAGGTTTTTAAGGTCAGGCTTGACAAAGCCCTGGCTGGGATGATTTAGTTGGGATTAGGTCCTGCTTTGAGCAGGGGGTTGGACTAGATGACCTCCTGAGGTCCCTTCCAACCCTGATATTCTATGATTCTATGAAGTCTGGGAAAGGCAGTCAGTGTCACAACTAAATATTGTACAAGACTGAACAGATAGTTTAGCATAAGTAGTTAGCACATATTCTAAGGGACCATTCAAGGTGACCTAGCCCATTAACACCCCTGTAGTCCTAGGACAAAAAGGGGGGTAGTGGGTTACGGATTGTTGTAATAAGCCATAAATCCAGTATCTTTATTAAGACCATGATTTTTAGTGTCTAGCAAAGTTCTGAATGTAAGCTCCCAGGCTGATCTTTTGAAAATGTTGTGCAGGTTTCTTTTGAGGATGAGGCCTGACAGGTCAGATATAGAATGATGGCTTTGTGAAAAGTGTTCACCCACAAGTAATAGGTTGTTTTGTCTTATATAATTTTCCTGTGTGAGTTCATTCGAGAGTGTAGTGATTGTCGGGTTTCACCCACATAGTTGTCGGAGCATTTAGTGCACTGGATGAGGTACACCACATGTTGTGAAAGGGTTATGTAGGACCTATGGATCTTGAAAGGTGTGTTGTGGTGGTGTTGATCATTGAAGCAGTGGTGATATGTCTCCAGGTTTTGCATCTGTTGTTCTGGCAGGGTCTGATGCTGATTTGAGTTGGTGTCCTGGTCTGTGGGGAGCTTGCTTATGCTGATGAGCTTGGAGAGGTTGGGGGGTTCTTTGAAGGCCAGACAAGGAGGTTCAGGACAGATTTCTTTCAGGATGGGGTCACCATCGAGTATGCGTTGTAGTTGTTTGATGAGACCCCATATGGGTTCCAATGTGGGGTGGTAGCTAACAATTAGGGGTGTGCAGTCAGAGGGGATTTTATTTCTGTATTGAAGGAGGTTCTCTCAGGGTATTTGGGTGTCCTGTTCCATTAGGCAATTCCATTAGGAGTGTCCTTGTTTGGTGAAGGCAGTTTTGAATGTATTAAGGTGTATATCTTGGACTTTCTCCTCAGAGCATATTCTGTGGTATCTGAGTGCCTGGCTGTAGATAACAGATTTCTTGGTGTGTTTGGGGTGGTTACTGGATCTATGAAGGTAGATGTGTATATAGTTATGAGGCTGAAAACGTATCCTCATAGCTTAAAGCAAGCCCATGCAAAAACTCTTCAAGAACAGAGAGGCAGTTTACACCTCATCAGGTGTGAGAAACTCAGCCCAGCCTCACAGGAACAATGGACACTGACTTAGGCAGCAACAAAAGAATCTGTTAGACCCTCGAGGGAGTCACCCCCTTCCTTTGGTCAGTTTGGGACTGCGATGAGGTAATTCTCACCTGACTCTTAAGGGGGATGGGCAAAGCCAAGAGGAAAGAAAGGACATGATAAAAGGGAGAGACATACATCTCTCTTCCACATACATCTACAGACACCACCACCACCAAGCGACTGAAATGCTGATCAAAGGGGAGATCCTGACTGAAAAGTAACCAGCCAGCCTATGGTGAGAAGCATCTAAGTTTTTAAGGACATTGAAAGTATTAAGATTAGCTTAGACTGCGTTTTGCTTTTATTTCATTTGACCAAATCCGACTTGTTATGCTTTGACTTATAATCACTTAAAATCTACCTTTATAGTTAATAAATCTGGTTGTTTATTCTACCTGAAGCAGTGCATTTGGTTTGAAGCGTGTCAGAGACTCCCCTTGGGAGAACAAGCCTGGTGCATATCAATTTCTTTGTTAAATTGATGAACCTATATAAGCTTGCAGCGTCCAGCGGGCATAACTGGACACTGCAAGATGGAGGTTCCTAGGGTTGTGTCTGGGACCGGAGATATTGGCTAGTGTCATTTGGTTGCACATGCCAGAGGCTGTGCATGAACAGCCCAGAGGTGGGGGTTCTCACAGCAGAGCAGGGTAAGGCTGGCTCCCAGAGACAAGGATTGGAGAGGCCTAGCAGATCACCAGTCCAGATAACACCAGAGGGGAATTTCACAGTGATGTTTAAGGATTTCACAGTCAATTTTTTCCCCCTGAAGCAATCAATGTAACGATTAAGAATGTAGCTTCATCTACTCTGTGGTGTCCAGTCAGATGATTCTTTTTTCTTATTATTGTAGGTGGAGTTGTGATAATTGTGAGTGGTGTTCTCATTGTTGTGTAATAATTCTTTGAAGCAGAGTTGGTGGAAGAATTCTTCTAGTTCTGCTCCACCACAGAACCTGATACCATACTCACATGTGAAGAAGTTCAGTCCCTTAGAAAGTACAGATAATTCAGGGGTAGTCTTGAGAGTTGATGATGATTGGGTGTAGTGTACTGTCCATCAGAGGTGATGTTCTGTGGGTTGTTGAATAGAATCATAGAATCGTGGGACTGGACGGGACCTTGAGAAGTCATTTAGTCCAGTCCCCTGCACTTCTGGCAGGACTAAGTATTATCTAGACTATCCCTGGCAAATGTTTGTCTAACGTGCTCTTAAAAATCTCAAATGATGGAGATTCCACAACCTCCCTGGGCAACTTATTGCAGTGCTTAATCACCCTGACAGTTAGGAATTTTTTCCTATTGTCCAACCTAAACCACCCTTGCTGCAATCTAAGTCCATTGCCTCTTAGGGTGACCAGATGTCCCGATTTTATAGGGACAGTCCCGATATTTGAGGCTTTTTCTTATATAGAAGCCTATTACCCCACACCCCCTGTCCCGATTTTTCACACTTGCTGTCTGGTCACCCTATTGCCTCTTGTCCTATCCTCTGAGGTTAATGAGAACAATTGTTCTCCCTCCTCCTTGTAACAACCTTTTACATACTTGAAAACTGTATAATGTCTCCCCTCAGTCTTCTCTTCTCCAGACTAAGCAAACCCAATTTTTTCAGTCTTCCCTCATAAGTCATGTTTTCAAGACCTTTAATAATTTTTGTTGCTGTTCTCTGGACTTTCTCCAATTTGTCCACATCTTTCCTGAAATGTGCCCCCCCAGAACTGGACACAATACTCCAGTTGAGGCCTAATCAGTGCGGAGTAGAGAGGAAGAATTACTTCTCGTGTCTTGCTTACAACACTCCTGCTAATACATCCCAGAATTATGTTTGCTTTTTTTTTTCTTTTCTTTTTGGCAACAGTGTTACACTGTTGGCTCATATTTATCTTGTGATCCACTATGACCCCCAGATCTCTTTCTGCAGTATTCCTCCCTAGGCAGTCATTTCCCGTTTTGTATGTGTGCAACTGATTGTTTCTTCCTAAGTGGAGCACTTTGCATTTGTCCTTCTTGAATTTCATCCTATTTTCTTCAGACCATTTCTCCAGTTTGTTATAATCATTTTGAATTTTAATCCTATCCCTCAAAGCACTTTCAATCCCTCCCAGTTTGGGATTGTTCACAAACTTTATAGTAGTTGTAGCTGGTTTCACTTTTTGTTTTTGTGAAACATGAAACTTGTGTGATCAAGAGATTGCATACACACACAGATCACTTTATAAATTTGGTCTCAAGTGCCTTTCATTTTACACATCTGGAGGGTTAATTCATCGGAACATAGGGCTGGAAGGGACCTTCTGTGTCAAGTCCAGTTGCCTACTATTGCAGGCAACCTCATCATATCCCATTCAATAAGACAAATTCCATTTTCTTGAAGTTGTGAGCCCCTCCCCTGCATATCTGTGTATACGTAAAAGCATAGTATTTAAAGAATCTAAATTCTATCTTCTTTCTCAGTGCTAGGTTTCTTATATAGGAGACCATTAGCCTTAAAACACTAAAATCCTTCTTTATAGTAACAAATGCTTCATCGTCATTTGAGGTAGTAGAGAAGCATTTCCCCAAACAATGCTCATTTTTACAACCCTTGCAGTTTTAAATTGACTACCAAAGTAGATTTATGAAAGGCATGCATGCAGAAACATCCCTCCTTTGCTTCATGCTCAGTATTATCGTGGGATACAAAATAAGTGGCCTCAAGCTAATTTTAAGGAAGCATAAGCATATGCTGTTGTTCATTTTCAAATATATTTTTTCCCCGGGATCCTAATGATTCACTATATGCTTCACATTTTCAAGAGATAAACAAGCTGATCATGCCAATCTATTAACCCTTTCAATACAAACCTTCTCAGTGGAGGCAGAACTATGATAATTTTTTCAAGTGACCTTTTTTTTTTTTTTAACGCAGTTTCATTCTACAGTAGGAGGCAGCCCTGGAGGAACAGAACAATAGCTATGTTTTACCCTAGTGAAAATTCAATGTGTAATTTTTCATCTGATTCTAGTTGGGCAGCTACAGTTTTGGAACACAGTAATTAATTTATTATACTACAGGTCCTCCAACTGTAAGCAAAAGAGGCTGTCCAATCAAATTAAGCCAAGTGAAAACCACCTGAGAATGGGCAAGGATTCTAATGGAGTCTATCAGGATTTCTAGTTTATTGGGAACTTGTATCAAAACATTTGCATATACCTCTACTCAGGAGTTACAGGTTTCAGAGTAATAGCCGTGTTAGTCTGTATCCGCAAAAAGGAACAGGAGTACTTGTGGCACCTTAGAGACTAACAAATTTATTGTAGCATAAGCTTTCGTGGGCTACAGCTCACTTCATCGCTTCCTCAGCTCTCGTCCCCTAACACCCCTACTCTACTTGCGCTACATTGATGACATCTTCATCATCTGGACCCATGGTAAAGAAGCCCTTGAGGAATTCCATCATGATTTCAACAATTTCCACCCCACCATCAACCTCAGCCTGGACCAGTCCACACAAGAGATCCACTTCCTGGACACCACAGTACTAATAAATGATGGCCACATAAACACCACCCTATACCGGAAACCTACTGACCGCTATACTTACCTACATGCCTCCAGCTTTCATCCAGACCACACCACTCGATCCATTGTCTACAGCCAAGCTCTAAGATACAATCGCATTTGCTCCAACCCCTCAGACAGAGACAAACACCTGCAAGATCTCTATCAAGCGTTCTTACAACTACAATATCCACCCGCTGAAGTGAAGAAACAGATTGACAGAGCCAGAAGAGTACCCAGAAGTCACCTACTACAGGACAGGCCTAACAAAGAAAGTAACAGAACGCCACTAGCCATCACCTACAGCCCCCAACTAAAACCTCTCCAGCGCATCATCAAGGATCTACAACCTATCCTGAAGGACGATCCATCACTCTCACAGATCCTGGGAGACAGGCCAGTCCTTGCTTACAGACAGCCCCCAAACCTGAAGCAAATACTCACCAGCAACCACACACCAAACAACAAAAACACTAACCCAGGAACCTATCCTTGCAACAAAGCCCGTTGCCAACTCTGTACACATATCTATTCAGGGGATACCATCATAGGACCTAATCACATCAGCCACACTATCAGAGGCTCGTTCACCTGCACATCTACCAATGTGATATATGCCATCATGTGCCAGCAATGCCCCTCTGCCACGTACATTGGCCAAACCGGACAGTCTCTACGTAAAAGAATAAATGGACACAAATCAGACGTCAAGAATTATAACATTCAAAAACCAGTTGGAGAACACTTCAACCTCCCTGGCCACTCGATTACAGACCTAAAAGTCGCAATATTAAAACAAAAAAACTTCAAAAACAGACTCCAACGAGAAACTGCTGAATTGGAATTAATTTGCAAATTGGATACCATCAAATTAGGTTTGAATAAAGACTGGGAGTGGATGGGCCATTACACAAGGTAAAACTATTTCTCCATGCTTATTTTCCCCCCCGCCCCCTACAGTTCCTTATATCTCCTTGTCAAGTGCTGGAAATGGGCCATTTTCATTACCACCACAAAGACCTTTTTTTTCTCTCCTGCTGACAACTGATCACTCTCCTTATAATGTGTATGGTAAGATCCATTGTTTCATGTGTGTATATATATATCTTCCTTCTGTATTTTCCACTGCATGCATCCGATGAAGTGAGCTGTAGCCCACGAAAGCTTATGCTACAATAAATTTGTTAGTCTCTAAGGTGCCACAAGTACTCCTGTTCCTTTTTTCAGGAGTTACTGTTCATTATAAATATGAGTGGCTCCCAAATATTTGATATTTTGAAATATTCTGGCAGTAGAATAGTCAGTCCAAAATATGTTTTGGGCACAGATTGGTACTGACTGAAAGTCCGTAGCTGTTAAGTGGCCATCATCAAGTGATTGGTGCTATCAATCCACATCCTATCCTTCCTCCCCCAGGGCTTGTCTATACTGAGTGGTACATTAACAAACACATCAAATACAGACAGATGTTTGAGAAATGTGAAGTGAGGGCCTAGAATTATTTAATTAAAACTCTGCTTGTTCTTTTCATGTTTGAAGACTTGGTGGAATTCTATTTATCTTGATACTGCACTCTGAGACCTGGCCTTCTGTCAGTTAGTCATGGAAAATGGAATTACAAGAAATAGTTAATAATGATCAGGTTGCAAGACCACAATTTTTTCATTTTAAATGGCTGGAAGTAGCACTTGTCCCAAACAGTACCAAGCACAAGTATTCTAAAATATTTAATTAGAATTTATTCAGAAACGCTTCAAAAAGAGTATATTTTTTAACGAGTGAACACTGACTCCCATAGGAAAGTTGAGAGCAGTGTGGTTTAGGGGTTAATGCACTGGATTGGAACTCAGGAGACCAGTGTACTATTCTTGGTTCTGTTACTGACCTGTTCACTTATCCTCTTTGTGGCTCCATTTCTTCCCATCCTCTCTCTCTCTTGTCTATGTAGCACTTGGGGGCAGGAGCTACGTGGACTATTCAAAAAGGCACTTTTGGTGGTACCACACCTAACTCCCAGGTACCCTGCTACCTAGTAGAATTCACAGCCCAAGTTAGGTGCCCATACTCTGCATGCAGTTCAAGTGGAAGAGTTAGGAACTAAGAAAGGGATTCTCGGAAGCCACCAACCTGAATGGGATCTGCCAAAGCTAGTCAGGACTGAAATACTGAGGAAAGGAGTGGGGCTTAGGGCCCAGATTCACAAAGCCACTTACTACCTCCCATTGATTTGTGCCTTAGACAGGAGGCGCCTATCATGGGTTCTCAGCCATGAACTCTACTGGAGTTAGGACTGACCTGGCTTAGTTGCCTTTCTCATGAAAAGCAAGACAGCTTCCCTCTCATCCCATTGTAGCTAACAACTCAACAGTTAGAGCCTTCACATTGGATATGGGAGATTTAAGTTCCAATCCCTGCTCTGCCTGATTTGGAGTGGGGACTCTGAACCCAGGTCTCCTGCATCTCAGTGGAGTGCCTGAACCACCAAGTTGTTGGGTAGTCTGGGGTGAATCTCAGCTGTTGAACCTGTTGCATTTTGTATAAATAATTAAACATTCATTAGGGCAGAGAGAGAGCACAAGATTGACTCTGTAGCCCGGTGGGTGAGCATTCCCCTGGGATGTAAGAGAGTCAGATTCAAGTTCATACTCCAAGAAATCTTTAATTAGTTAGGCAAAGTGGAACAGCTCCAATAGATGGTTTTGAGAGAGACTTGCTTCAGAATGCCCAGTAGTCTGAGCACTTTCCTAGGAAGTGAGAGACCTGGGTTCAAGTCTCTACATCAGAGCAGGCATCTGAACTTAAATTTCCCCCATTCCAGGTGAATGCTCTAACCACTGGACTATTGGGTATTCTGACACATAGTCTCTCTCTCTCTTGCCTATAGCATCTTTTTGTGGAGGTAGTGTACTCTAGTATTGCCAAGATCAAGAGAAAAATCATGCATGGATTCCCCCCTCAAGATATGGAAAACATCAGTCAGACCCCCCAAAATCATGAGATTAAAAAAATATATTGTGGGTTTTTTGTCTGTTTTTGATTTTTGAACTCCTCCTGCCTATTTCCAGAGGGTTGTGTGTGTGTGTGTGTGAGAGAGAGACAATTAGCAATGCCCATTCTCCAAAATGTATTGAGTAAGATGATTTTGGCCCCCACTCTCTACCTCCATATCTGCCCATCCCCTGCCCAGCAATTAATTCTTCCCCCAACCTCCAAACCAATCCTGTCCCCAGTCACCACATCAGTTCTGCTCCTCATCAGGTCAGCCCATCTCTCCTCACCCCCTCAGTTCATCCCTCACCCAACCTCCACCCCTATCAGTTCAGGCCCCGCAGCCCCATGTCTGGTACTGCTGGGGCTCTTCAGTCCCCTCTCCAAGCCCTTTTGGGGGGAGCAGAGGAGCCATCACTGTTGCTTGCAGGAGGGGAGGAGGGAGCGGAGCTGCTCTGAGCTGCTGGGCTCTTTCTGCTTCCTCCTGCACACCTCTCCTCCTGTGAGAATGGCTTCAGGTTGCTGAAGGGAGAGGAAGGGGTGAGAGCTCTTCCCACAACAGCTCTGATTGTTTGGTCTGCACCAGAAGGCAGGCAAGTGGGGTAGTCAGCCGATGACAGGGTTATCCCCTAGGCAGGGTTCAATTCCCTAGGGTTGGAGCTTCTCATGCCATCATGGGATGGGCTCCAGCCTAGCCAATATCCCATCAATCTTGAAAAAATAGCGAGAGTTGGCAGTGCTGGTGGTCCAAACATGCATACTGGGTTGGCCACTGCTGGGGAGATGGAGGGAATGCCTAGATTGCGAATCCTGCTTGGGCTCAGGCATATGCAAGGGCTCTGAGCAGTTCATTAGCTGTGGGATGGTATCTGAACTTAGGTGGCTTTGTGCATAACCACTGGCAGAAATGTAGGCCCCTTGTAGACTAGTACTTACAGGGTTAGGCTGCAGCTGTGCAGTGGTTTTGAGACTGCTAGTGATGCCTAAATGTTAGACATAAGCATCTAAAGAGGCAGTTCAGCACCTAATTACCTTAGTGAATCTGGCCTTAAGTGTTTGTGCAGTGACTTGTACAATGAGGCCTCAATCTCGTATGGGCATTTGAGGCACTACTGTAATATAAATAATAAATATATTGCTGAGGCAATCCAAATAACACTGCTGACATATATGGTATGGACCTGGTTTACATTAAACCATGCTACTGTATCCTTACTGTTCATCAGGGGGTTAATCCTTCAGCTCAGGGAGTGCCTGTAGCTGTTACTAATCAGGGTCAAATACCGTTGTAAAAGGTCAGGTGACTGATCCCATGAACTGAATAAGAGAACAGAAGGCAGTGTCTGTCACTCAGGGTATGTCTAAATTTGAGCTGGGAGATGTGATTCGCAGCTTGCATAAACGTACCCCTGCTAGCTATGCTTGAGCTCACACCTAAAACTAGCAGTGTGTCCATGGCAGCATGTCTGCCCGAGTACGTACCCAAGCGGTTGGGCAGGATTATACTCAGGGTGACTAGCCCATGTGGGTTCCTGTGCAGACACACACGCTACTATTTTTAGGCACTAGCTCCAGCTAAACTAGCACAAGTACATCTAGGTATTCTGGGAATCAAATGTAGATGTACCCTCAGGAGGAGAGAGACCAGTGGGAGGTTAGGGTGACCAGGTGTCCAGTTTTTGACTGGAACACCCCGTCGAAAAGGGATCCTGGCGGCTCCAGTCAGCACCGCTGACCGGGCCTTTGACTGTCTGGTTGGCGGTGCCATGCAGCAGGGCTGGCAGGCTCCCTGCTAGCCTCCACGCCGCACAGCTCCCGGGAAGCAGCCAGCATGTCCCCACTCTGGCTCCTATGCGTAGGGGCAGCCAGGGGGCTCCACATGCTGCCCCGTCCGCAGGCACCACCTCCGAAGTTCCCATTGGCAGTGGTTCCCGACATGCTGCTGCTTCTGGGAGATGCTTGAGGTAAGCGCTGCCCGGAGCTTGCACCCCAATCCCCTGCTCCAGCCCCAGCCCTGATCCCTCTCCTGCCCTCCGAGCCCCTTGATCCCAGCCCGGAGCACCCTCCTACACCCCAAACCCCTCATTCCCAGCCCCACCCCAGAGCCCGCACCCCCAGCCAGAGCCCCCACCCAACCCCCTGCCCCAGCCCTGATCCCCCTGCCACCCTCCAAACCCCTCGTTCCCAGCCCGGAGCACCTTCCTACACCCCAAACCCCTTATTCCCAGCCCCACTCCAGAGTCTGCACCCCCAGCCAGAGCCCTCACACCCCCCACTCTGACCCCCAGCCCAGAGCCCCCTCCCGCACTCTGAACCCCTCAGGCCCATGGAGCCCTCTCCTGCACCCAAATCCCTCATTCCCAACCCACATCAGAGCTCACACCCCCAGCCAGACCCCTCACCACCCCCCTGCACTCCAACCCCCAGACTGGAGCCCCCTCCCACACCCCAGCCCCTGAGCCAGCCTGGTGAAAATGAGCAAGTGAGTGAGGGTGAGGAGAGTGAGCGAGGGGGGGGGGGCGGATGGAGTGAGCGGGGGCAAGGCAGGGCAAAGGTGTTCAGTTTTGTGTGAGTAGAAAGTTGGCAACCCTAGGGGAGGTGTCTTCAGAGGGGACCAGGGTTCAGCATGGGACTGGCAGAGCTCTGCTGCTGTGGTAGAACTGGGGAGTTGAGAGAGAGAGCTGGGGCATGAATAGGGTAATTGGGGACCTCTGATACCTGAGCCAAAAAGGACTGTTTGAGGGGAGAAAGGGCTGCAGGAAAGCTCTCCTTGGGGGACTAGCATGAGGCCTTGGAAACAGCCAGGCGAGCTGAAGAGAATAGGCTTTTATTGGACTTCTTGCTTACCTCAAGGAGGGGTGTGTGTGTGGACTTTATGCCTTACCTGGAAGACTAAGTCATTTAGAAGCACTGGAATCTGCTCCTCCAAGGACAGGGACAAAAGTGTCTGGAGCCAGAGGAAGGAAACTGAGGCATGGTGCGCCAGGTACCAAGAGAGAGTAAAGTGATCTTGTTACACTGTTTCCAAATGGGAGTGAAGGGGTCTCAGTTTTGAGAGCAAGCTGTATTGGCTACAAGGGTTTTCCCCCCCCACTGTTAAACTTCTATATTCTTGGGAACTCATCCAAATAAAGTACTAAGTTGCCTGGATTTCAAATGACATTAATAAGAACCACAATGACATGAACAGGTGTGATTATTACAGCTAGAAATATTAAAAATAAAATTGACAGGGTCAAGCCAGCCTCACTGACAAATTGCAAGCTCTTCACAAAGAGAGGACCAGATTCTGTCTCCAGTTGATCATGATAAACAGCACATTGCTCACGGTGTAGTCCCATTGGCCTAGATCATCACCACCTGTATTAAAACTACTAGAGGGTTAAAGAATTACTTGCAGAAGAGTTGTTGTCCTTTAGAAGAGGAATAGGGGAGAGGATGAAATGGAGTTTGCCTTCCTGCTTGCCCCCCATAGAAAAGCCAGACCCCAACTTGGGATATCTCAGAGGCTCTGTATCCCTTCTATGTTTCTGGTGGCACCCTGTTCTCCATGGCTCACTGCTCACTGACGTCAGTGACTCCTGAAGCTGCTGGGGAGAATCCTAAAGTTACTATAGCTNTCCCCCCCCCCCCCCCCCCCCCCGCTCATAAGTAGCAGGAGTCTGAAGGGGTAATGATGTATATTTTTTCCTTCCCCTACCAACTTGACTGCTCTTGATCCTGTGGAGGAATGTGGATTTCAGACCATGGAAGAGCCCCCTGCAGTCTTAGGAAATAGAGGGTGGGACATAATGCTGCAGAAACACCTGAGTCATGTTACCACGTAGATGAGACTTTTGTACACAGAGGAACCTTACATGCATTGTGGTTTGTTGTTTGTTTGTTTTTGAGCGGGTGAGTAGGAGGGGAGTGATTAGGCCCGTTGATCTCAGTGGATTGAGAAGTGAAGTATGACTGAATGTGAATAAGTTTGGCAGAATCAGGTCCAGAGTGTTTAACTGAGACTCCTGAAAATATCTAATCTGTATGTCAACCAAATCTTATCCTGTGGCTGCCTGCAGCCAGCACATGTTAAGTACAACTAAAGATGCTGTTATGTCACTGCCTCTTTCAAATTGTACTGTATCAAGTCTCCTCTGACAGAGTTAGACAAGGTGATCATGCGTTATGTGAAGTGAAAGGACTGTGCTTAAAGGTAAAGCAAGGCTAAATTAAAAAAAATCTATGTACCTCATCAGCCAGCATCCAGAGAAATGCCCAAATATTGAAGGGTGGTCGGGGAGTGTATTTCTGAACGGGCAGATCTCCACTTTTAAATCCCTTAGTTCAGAATTTTAACTATAATTAGCAAAAGGCATCCATATGGTGACTTTTCTAGTCCCAGATGGGTAGCTGTCATCTTGCACATGATCTTTGCTTCTCTTTTGAAGTAGAAATGAGTAATCTTGGAAATATTAATCTGACGTCAACTATATTTATCCTTCTATCAACAGCAATGACACACTTTGATTTCTTTCCTGGCATAACATGGCATGTGCTGCAGTGCAGAGGATTCCAGTTGCCATTATTTTCAGTGGAAAAAAGAATAATCCCTGGGAGCTATAAATAAACTACCATGAAATAATGATATATTTAATCGTCAAGGCCAAGAGAAATAGTGATTTTAGGTGCCTGACTTGAGAGACCTTGAAGGGGCTTGATCTTCAGGGTTGCACAATGGGCACTTTCTGGAAATCAGGCCGCTTCAAGGTGTCTCAAATCAGGCACCCAAAATCACTAGTCACTCTTGAAAATCTTGGCCTATAACACTCTAGCAGCTGTTCCGTGCATAAGCACATCTGTGTATCTGTTCAGACCTGTCAATCTGCTGGTGTGTACAGCTACATCTTAATTAGCAAACAAAAAAAATTAATAATAATATGCACCACCAGGAAACGTGTCTGCTTTTATCTGACTTATTTTCATTTTAACTTCTGAATTGGTTACCCCTTAAGCATTTGTTTCTGCCCATGTCACTGTATCTTTTATTGTGAATTGACTACGGGCATCTTGTAAATTTAGACTTTGCATACATGGAATCCTAATTTTAAATGTTTTAATGGACAAAGACCTTTTATGCTAGCTGGTATATTTGTACACACTGCCTTCCTGTGTGTCTGAAATCCTCTCTCCTGCTTGTACCTGGATCATGTTACAGGAGCCTGGTGACCTCTGAAATGGATAGACAAACTTGACATCCTTCAAACAAGGATTTCCGCTCCCCTCCAGAAATGGCTTGCAGTTTTGGAGGGGGGGGATGGGGAATGTTGCAATATGGCTGATTTTTACCACATACAATTAATTACTGACAGTGTTGTAGACCAGATTATATCCACTAAAGGCAATGGAACCACCCTGCTTTTAACCCCATTTAACTGGGAGAAGGGAAACATATCTTTATCCAGTGAGGCAAGCGAGAGACTCATGTAAACACTTATATGGTCCCAAGTTTACATAAGTCTATATATGAATTCTGTCTCTTGGGTTTGTCTCCTCCTCATTCCAGTTACAAAGGAAAGGGAGGTCTCTCTTCTAGCCCCACTAACTCATGTTTCTTTCAAGCATTTCAGTTAAGGGAGATGGAAACATAGCAGAATGCATGTGGATTAGACCCAAATTATAATTAGAAATACAGCTCCACTAGTGCCCCACCTGCTTGTCCTCAAAATGAATGGTAAAATGTCCCTGACTGCAGTGATGTATTTCACATCTTGCTTATCATAGGGTTTATTTGGCTACACAATGGCCACATGTTTCTCGTAAAGCCTTGAAGAGTGTGTGTCACAGAGAAATCGGCATATTATTTAATAATGATGATAATTTAGCATTCAATCGTCAGAAGGTAATTTTAAGCTTCAGCTGTGCTCCTTGGATGCTTGACTAAGGAAAGTAATCTCATTGAGCTGTTATTTATACTAGTGACATGCATTAGTAGTGTGAATGTTGCAAGGGAACCCATCTCTGTTTATAAACAATATTTATTATGTGCCTTTCATCCTAAAGCATCCCAAGTCACTTCACAAATAAAACTAAATGTTACTGAACTGAAACCACAGCCAGGGCAATATGGCAGCAATAGCACTCAAGGCTTTAAATTTCAGGAGACAAAATGAAAAATACTGTAAATTCTCCAACTGAAATGACAGATTGGAAAACAATTAAAGCCCATATTTGAAGTACAATCAGCATTAAAGAATATAGTTAGAGTCGTATCAAAAATGTGTACAAATCTGGCACCGTCTCGAGAGGTTATTTCTCCTGCTCCCATTTGGCCTCTTGCTCATTGAATTGCACACTATTTGTCAAGTTTGGGGGAATTTTTGTATCTTGATGTGCAGAGAGATTTATGCTTGTATTTCCCATTAGTGTTAATGAGAGTTCACATGCAAAAATCCCTGAGTAGCAAGAGAAAAATATAACCCCAAGAAGGCTATACATTCTGTTTCTTCCTTGAGCACTAACTTTAATCTGCAGCATATAATTTAGAGATGACAAAAGTCTTTAGCTAGATTAAGCACATTTAAATCCATAAATATTAAAATATAAAAACAGATGTATAGAAAGGAGAAGTCAGTTTGGACAATCAGGAACAATTTAGAGTGTAGCAGCAGGTGGGCAGGGGAAGCATTACCTCTTGATATCACCTATGCTGCCTCATAGGGATCCAAGCAAATTAGAAGGCATGTGATTGAGAATTGCTTCTCAAAAATTTGAAAGGAAAGGTGCAATTAATGTCAGTAAGTAACAAATTAATTATACAAAGACTAATGCTCAATTATTTTATTGTGTCTAATTTGCTTCCATCACATTTGTGTCACCGAGAGCATTTGAAGCTACAGTGCTGTTGAATTTATTTTTGACCCCGACTCCTTCTGCATATTTGTCTTTTTGCTCAAGATCATTTAATAGGATTAAAACGATCTAAAAGAGGTGTTGTCCCACTGTGTGTGTTCCTCCTATGCTTTTGTCTTCTAAGGGTCCTATCTTTCAAGGTGCTAAGAACCCTCAAATCCCATTGCCTTCAAACGTACCTGCAGGTCCGATTGACTAAAGTTGCTTAGCTCATATAAAATCATTTAGGTTATCCCTAAGGGATTTAGGAATTTCTGCATATTTAGAAAATTTAGCATTAGTCAGTAATGCTTTCAAAATTATAGGTAAAATTTACTGGCCCAAACACAACATTGATTTGCCCATTCTTTATCACAATGATTAGTGATTATGATTTACTCCTCCATTTAAAAAAAATTGCCCTGGGATAGTAGGGGAGTAAAATTTTGCAAGGCTGCTTTGCTGCTATTACAGCCCGAATCACTGCCTTTCCCTGCTCTTAATTTCTTGTTTTCAAATATTTATTCCTCTTTTTTTTTTTACCCCTCCCTCTTCATTTGACCTCTTTTTTCTATCATTGGGAGTTGCTTCTGTCACTCTCTTCTGCTTATGTTATTTGCTGCGTCACTTGACTGACCAGTTGTAATTTTATTATTTTTTGTGGTATTGAGAGCCAGCTCATTTTGTATTCTTTTTAACTGAACATCTAAGCAGGCTATTATTGTCAAATAATACCACACCAAGTAATGCAATCATGTTTTTATTTATCTCTGTCTGCTCCACTGTTTGCATTTTACTGAAAGTTACTTCAGATTTTTTTTTGGTAAACATAATTGGCTCTTGGAATGGGAAATTGTGCTTATTCCTTTTTTCTTTTCTTTTCCTTTTAATGGAATAATTACTTTTCTGTTAAGATAAAATTGTAAATAGGATTGTTTTTGAAATTGTCTTTCTTGGTCTTTGTATTTAGAAAGAAATAGGACCAACATCTCACTGCCTGGCTAAAAAACTTGATTGCAAATTAGAAATAGTTGACCAGATTCTCAGCTGACATAATTGGCACAGCTCCATTGAAATCAATGAAGCTATACTGACTTACACCAGCTGATGATCTGGCCCCGCAATTTAAAAATAATATGAAATTTCATATGTGGTGCTTTTTTCAAACACTCATTGTCATTACATTCATCAGTTTCAGTCAATATACCCTGCCATTCAGATAATCAGTTCTTCTGAGAATGACTTGGCAAGCATTTCTGAAGGCACCTCTTTATCATAGTGACTGTTGGAAAGAGTATTCACATATCCTATAGGTGATGTACGATTTAGATGTTAATCTGACATTGATCGTCCACTGGCTCCCGTTTCTTTTTGCTTCACTCAAATTCAGTTTCCCATGAAAATTCCAAAGACATCTGATCATTCAAATTAAGAAGAATCCTTATGTTGATCTAGCTGTTTGTACACTAGGGGTTAGGTTGAACTAACTACAGTGCTTGGGGTGTCACATTTTTTACAACTGTGAGTGACATAGTTAGGTCAATCTAAATTTTAAGTGTAGACCAGGTCTTGGTCTCTTATTAGCACATATTCCTCCTTTTATGGGATGCAGCTTTTTGAGCTGGGTGCTCCCTGCTAGCAGAAAAGTAAAGTTTAGTTTTAAGATATACAAACGTAAGACATCTCATTTTGAAACTCCCCCCAAATATTACTTACCTGTGCATAAAATGTTGGTTTGACAAAAAATATTGTCGTATTCTTGGTTTTTGTAATTTATGTTGGTGGAATGTAAAACGTGCCAATTGCCTTGATTAACAAAATGTTTCCGTTATCTAACTTTAGTATTTGTGGTGGTCAATGTGTTCCCTACAGTAGGAATGTTTGTACAACAAGGATTACAAAGGGGATTAGTTGGGAATCAGGAAGGGGCAGTCAAGAATAAACTATTATGTGAAAGTATCATTCCTTTTGAGAAGACAGGGTGAGGTGGGGAGGATGTTTGTACATAACCATTATGTCTGACACTACAAGAACCCACTCTGTTATCCAACTGTTTAGCACTATGTTATATTGTCACTTAAATATAAAATTGGCTTGTGGATGTTTAGGTTTTACAAGGACAGATTGTGTATAAAGATAGCTTGTAGTGATTCACTTAGTTACTAATAATATATTATCCATAGGATGTGGATGAGGTGCTTTTTGCAGCCAAGCATTGACTATTTTTTGTTATGGGATTCAAAGTCAAAATATAAGAGTAGTTATATGCAGCCGACCAACAACCATTCTTGTCCAGTGCCCCTGTCTTCAATAACAGCCAATGGTACATGATCCACACTCATGCGCTATGTAAAAAGAAACCTCTAACGCACCTGTCCTATTGTGCAATACTATATCATTGGAATAAGCTTCATCCCAGCTTGGGATCATTCTATACCTTGATACTGGTTATATGTCCAGATGCCATGGTGATGGAAGTATAAAAGATCTCAATGGTGAATTTAATTAAATATATCAGCAATGAAAGCCTGAACATGTAAACACTACAATTGAGATTGTGAAATTTACATGTAGGGGTTGGAGGGATGACTAGGTGGTCTATGCGTGAGGTCCTAAATACATAGATTTCCTGGAGTCAAAGGTTCATATAATAGGTAATATTGAACTAGCTCTTAATCTGTCAGAGGAAATGTGGTGCTCCCCAGGATTGTGAGGCACCTCAACAATACATGCCCTCAATGTGAAGTGTCTTGTCTGTGCGTGTTGTAGCTCAGCTCCCTGAAACCAACAGCCTCTGGTAACAAGAGCACTGCTTTCCAGGTCTCCACAGACCTCAGTCTCTGTGCAGGTTAATGATAGCTACACACCAGCCCTCAAGTCCTTGGAATGTTCTCTGTAGTGCCCAGCCCTTAACCACTGGACAGACACAGGTTTGCTGCCCCCAAGGGAACAATATACACACAGCTTGCACATTACAGGTCAGGATTAGCTCCTTTATAATATCACAGTACTAAGATATATTTCTAGTGAAAACAATGATAACGGTGATTATCAAAAGCTAAGATTTAAGAGATTGTGAGTAAGGATAATGGTTATATATAAAACAAAAGTATTACACATTTCGTAGACTCTAAATCCTTGTCTAAAGTTTATATATGTAAAGAAATCTCCCAGTGTCTCCAACAAACCTGGCTGGAATCTTTCGTTCATGAACACAAAAAGCATTGACCTTTTTGCTTCCTCGGTGAAGGATAAAGAGATATCTTTTGCCTTCTCCTTATGACCCCTGCCCTCCAACATACATTGTTTGTCCCCAGAGTGAAGATGACCTCCCAGGTCTATTCCCTGGCATGCTGACTTCATGTTGACTTCACATTCTCATATTGACTTTGCATGCAAACGGAGCTTCCATTGTGCTTACTTTGCACGAGAATCAAGGCAGACAGGTGAATGTACATCCCTTTGTCTGGCAAAAACCTGTTTGTCAATCCTGAGTGAATTCAGACTTTAAAACATATTTTACAGTAGATATACATAGTATCAGTAGATACATTTCACATGGCAATGGTCATGAATATCATCCAGGCTTTCATTTAAGACTTCCCATAATATACTGTATAGATAAATACTATCAGTCATGTGCTAGGTGTAGTGAGTTTGTTGGGCCTGATAGGAATTGCTGTCATAGAACAGTGAACCCTTTGCCAATTAGCATTTAGGAGGCTTTAGGGTCACAGGAAGATAAATTGTATTCTATATAGTTTACTATGTATGGGCTCTTTCTCGTGTCCTTATTCCAAATTTCCTCTATCCCCCACTGTTTTGCATCAAGCTGGATGGACAGTTCACCCTCTACCTCAGGGGAGTTTACATTCAATTCAGATTCTGCTCCCTGTATAGTTGTCAAAGTGCTTTGTGATCCAGAATGCAAGTTGCTATATACATGTAAAATACGATTGTCTAGAAAAATATATTTTAAATCATCTACAGTTACGTCAAAATGATGTAGGGTAAACCTCTGCACCAGTGTAGTCCTGTAATATCTCTGCTTTAGGAATCGCTAGATTCTGAGGAGAGAGCCCAAAATATGCATGGGGCAAGATGCATGTTATTTTCTATCATCCTGTTTTTTAAATGGCTACTAGCTCTTTACTGCCACAGATACTGTAGGCTAGCTCCTTTCCCTTGCTTCCTGCTACCACCAGAAGATATTTACCAAGAAGCTGACACAGTAGCTGGGAATTAGAAAATTTGATCTAGAAAAGTAATCTAAAAAGTAAAGTGATTTAATTAAAAAAAGGCAATTGAGGCTTTAAGCTCTAAGATTTTCATTTCCTGCCAGGTGTGGTGTGCCAGAAATATGGTAACACCCACACTTTAATTAAACTAAACATTTCCACGAAAATAACAGAAAATGAAAAAGGGAGTAGTTAGAAACTCAGAAGGGCCTCTAATCTTAAATAGATCCATTTTAACTTAATGCTGATTCAGAAGGTGGCCACCAAAAACTTAACTCAAAGGCCTAATTAAGGAAGAGTCTTTGGGGGAGATTTTCAGACACAAGTGAAAGTTAGATGCCCAGCTCCTGTTGACTGGGAAATTCAGATACTGGTAATGGTAGGATATGAAAATCGATGGTCCAGTGTCAGCTCCAGTACAGTAAATACTTTGATTCTACAGGAGTAAAACCAAAACTGAAAATTATATATTAAAATTGGAGTTGACAAAGTTGCCTTAAGTATTGACAGTAGAAAAGGAAAGAGGGTTGTTGATAGACTGAGAAGCCTCAGACTCCCTCCTCTGCATCATCATACAGTCTTTTAAACTATCTCTATTAGCACAGAACCATCCAACATGGTACATTGTGACAACAGTCAAGGGGGTTGCTACTAGTTGTAATGTATACCACAACTTCACAAGTTCAGATCAAGCCCATAGGGAGTTCTACTGCATAGATTATTGATAAAATAAACTAATACTTCTTCACATTTCCTCTTCGCAGTGATACCTCATTTATAGCTATTGGAGTCTATCTTGATAACTGGAGTTTGTGTATTGAGAAAATATATTATATCAATGGAATATCATATGAAAAATGAATGCACTAAGATTTCCCATTCAGCAACCTCAGTGCTATACCTCAGCTGTTTGTTTCTAATAGTTATTGCCGCTGAGCCAAGTAACTTTCTAGGGTGGAATTCACCCTGTGCACACAGTAAGCATAAGGCACATGTACAATTTGGGTGCCACTTACGCCTTATTTTGAGTGGTGCATAGGCCCTCTGCACAAGGGTGAATGCCACTTATAATGCATAAGTGTCCATAGTGCTTTACAGGTATAATAAGACAAGTATCCTGGTTCAAGGTACTTAAAACTGAGCCCAGCTGTTTGCAAACTTTTGTTTTCATACTCCTTTTATAGAAAAAAAGATTAAGGGTGGGAGTTGTCCTGACTCAGCTCCCATTGACATCAATGGGAGTTTTACCATTGATTTAGATGGGAGTAAAGTTGCAGTGCAGAACACTTTTGAAAATCCCATCCTAAAAGTCTGAATCCATCTAAATTTTTATCTCAAAATATTTAAACCATTAAAAATCAAAGATCCTTCCTGCAAAGATTTTAATCCAAAGCCAACTCATGTCTATTCAGTGGAGATAAATTGAGATTATAATATATATACTGGTATAGGCTTGGGGATAAATATTTTGGGGGGTCCCCACTCAAGTTAATGACAAAAATCCTATTGTCTGCAGTATTTCCACACTGATGTCGATGTGGTGAGATTTAATGTTTGTGGACATGATCTAACTCCAATTAAATTCAATAGATAGACTCCCATTGATTTAATCAGAACTGATTGGCCCCATGAGAGAGAATCCTATAATCATATCTTTGTATATTGTCAAGAATCCCCTCAATCAGTGACCAGCCACAACTGCATTTTAAAGGGAGAGGTAAAATTAAAATGTTGAATGACAGGGACTTTTTCAGAAAATATCTTGAAAGCAACAAAATGTATTAGGGTCTGTGAGAGTTTGTTTTTTCAGACTTCACTTAAATTCTAATCCCTGTCATTTCAAGTCTGAGTAAGGGAAGTGGCAGTAGAGGTCTTAGTATCATGCAATAAAATGTGGTCATAACTTATTCATGCAGGATTTTCTTCTTTGTGTCATTTTCCTATCTAAAGTATTTGTTCTGAAATTCTTTAGAGAAGTCAGGTTAGAAGAAACATGACTGGACATAACTGCATAGTTAAGTAATGCCTAGGTTGTCTTATAAAAGCCAAAGTGGCTAGATGAAGCAAAGAACACTGCAGCATTAAGAATTTTCAGGAGTTCATGTCAAAATGATGCTTCATCTGCTAGTTAGCTCAGAATATGCTACTCATCAATTAGAATTGTTTTAAAAAAAATAATTTAATAGGCAAATAGTTATATTGTACAAATAGAGCTAAATTCTAATTCAGTTATACTGGTGAATCTGAATTAAAGTTAGTGGAGTTAACCTGCCTTTACATTGCTGAATCCAGATCTTCTGAGTCACAGCCCAGAGCTTCAATGACTGCACCACCGTACTTCTCTGTTTTATCTTAAAGAATGTATAAAAATCCTGGCTTTTTGTTGTAGCTAACAAAGATATTTTCTCACTATCATGGCAAATTTAATTAACGAGAATCAAAGAATTAAAGAAAGGAAGGACAATGCCTCTGTTAGATTAATAACTGAACTATTTGAAGAAAGATGGGCTATGTAGGGTGAAGAGAAATAGTTTTCATAAAAGAAAAGGGAATTTGTTTATATCTGTCACCCTCTGTCAGTACTTGCAGAAGAAAATAAGTTATTGTGTCAACACGTCTGTTGACCTTTAATAAAAAATAGTAACTGAAATGTGTTGTCCAAAAACAGGACTAAGGAAAAAGTTTGCATAAACTGTCAAATTTCATTGGACTGAACTATAATTTCCCCATCCAAACCAGAGATAAACCTGTGAGAGGTTGTCACCCCAGAAGGGGGGTCCACCTGATGTGCTGCGGTCCCACTGAGCCCACCTGTCCCATCAGCCTGGCTCCTCCCCCCCCACACTCTGTGCTGCTGTGTCAGGCTCACCAGCCCCCTTCCAGCACACACAAGGGTAGGGACACGCCCAGCTATAGAATCACACAGAGTCTACAATCAGCTCTGTGTGGGAGGATTCAGCTCCGGGACTTGCCCAGCACTTTGGTGCACACCCCCTCTCGATTTACATATGGTGGGAACCTTTTGTTTCGCAGTCTGACCCCCACCCCTCTTTTAATGGGAAAACACTGGAAGCCCAAGGTGGGGGTCTAGTACCAGGTGACATGATCACATGATTCTGCAGTGTCAAAGCAGCAACCCAGGAAGCTTCTCAGGAAGGCGGGAGATTAGTATCTTCAAAGTCTTATTGTTCTTCCTAATGGCCCATTCAGGCTAATTGCCTACTGTCTGGTGGGCATTTCCTAAATGCAAACACTTCTGCAATTGATACAGAGCTTATATTCCTATCTTCAGATACAGCAGTGATACATGCATACAAATAGGATAATCATATTCAGTAAATCATAACCTTTCCAATGATACCTCAGTTATGCCATATTCATATCATAAGCATATTTCTATGAAGAATATGGGGCATAATGTGACAAAACCATTGTGGAGAATTTTGGTTGCTTGACCCATGAAGTCATAAGTGTTTGAAATTGTGGGGTGAGTTTCTGGCAGGATGAATAGACTCCATCTAGAAAACCTGGCCCTACAGAAGACAGACATTTAGTCCTTCCGTTGTGATTCATTTCCAGAGTGAGGTGCTCATGTTTTCTGAGGAACACTGATAGCTACTAAACTGCCTATGTGCACACATTTCTTGTGCACAGGGCAAAAATAATTTGGATTAAAGGGCCTGTTCAAAAGCCTATCATTGGCCAAATTATGGGTGCAAACTGATCCTGGTTTTATAGTATTTTTGCACTCATTTTGCATGCACTTCTATGCTGAGTCAAAATATGGCCCATGTTGATTATACATAGGTGTATACCATCAGGGCCGGCTCTAGGTTTTTTGCTGCCCCAAGCAAAAACATTTTTGGCTGCCCCCCACCCCAGCCCTGGGCTCCCACCCACACGCCCTGCCGCCCCAGCGCGGGGCTCCCCCCTCACCTACCCACCCACCCCCCTGCTGCCCCAGCCCTGGGCTCTCCCCCCCAACCTGCACCCTCCTGCTGTCCCAGCCCTGGGTCACTGGTAACTCGCTCCCAGTGCGGGTCATTCAGCAGGAATTTTGGATGTGCACAGAACACAGACAGGATTGGTTCCCATATAGTTACAGAACTGCAGTAAAGTGAAACAATTTTCAGCTTGTGTGATTGGAGGATANCGCCCCAGCGCTGGGCTCCCCCCTCACCTACCCACCCACCCCCCTGCTGCCCCAGCCCTGGGCTCTCCCCCCCAACCTGCACCCTCCTGCTGTCCCAGCCCTGGGTCACTGGTAACTCGCTCCCAGGGCGGGTCATTCAGCAGGAATTTTGGATGTGCACAGAACACAGACAGGATTGGTTCCCATATAGTTACAGAACTGCAGTAAAGTGAAACAATTTTCAGCTTGTGTGATTGGAGGATATCTGGATGCATATTATAAGACAGTCCTACATAAATGAGGAACAGTTGAGGTGCCTTTATTATTCTTTTGCTCCACTCTTTGTTTCTATGGGGAATTTGCCAATGCAATATCACTGTCTTCCTTTTAAACAAATAAAACTAAAAAAAAAAAAAGCAATGGCTGTTGAAAATAGCAATTCCAGTCCTAATAACCACTGGGAAGCGTTTCTTGCTCAATTTTATCCTACTTTATCTACAGCAAGTTACAGTGGATCAGTATATTTGATTTGGGAGAAATGAAGTAACAGCTGCCCAAATTGAGCGTGAGCACTCCTGAATTTTGAGGGTGTTCAAATCTGGAGGGCAGGTGCTAGATTCCCTTTCTGAATATTAGCTAAATCTAGAAAGGAAAAGCCAATTTCTGCTTCCATGGTTCAGAAGTGGAAATCCTCCTACGTGCCTGGTACTGTATCTAAAGCTGCCCAAGTCCTCTAGTAGAGCTTCCCCTCTTTCAGTTTTCATTTTAAATTCTAGTGGGATCCACGTACCTCCCTTGCTAGGCTTCAGATACAGAGGTACATTGTCCATTTAGTCCACCCAGTTCCTTCTTTGGGGGCTGCAAGGTGAGGTTACACCAGTATCCCTAATCCAGTCTGGGGAAGTCTTCTGAAGGGGATCTCTGCACCAAAGCCGCCTACCCCTTGGGCTGGGCACACTTGTTCCCCATTCACAGGGCCACCCCTTTCAACTCACAGCAAGCTACAGCATGGCTCAGCTACGTCACTCCTTCCCCCTCCCTTTCCTGTTGATAGCGGCCAAGGGATTGCTGGGAAATGTAGTTCTTTCCCTGCTCCAGGGCTGGCTCTCTAGGCAGGGAGCTAGCCAAGGAACTACAGCTCCCAGGGTCCCGTGGGTTCTCAGCTCCCATGCTGGATCCCCAGCTGCTCCGTGGCTCCGCTTCTGCAGGGTTGTGAGAGGGGAAGAAGTGAGTTAAAAAAACAAACAAACAAGGATGGCCCGAATGCCGCCCCCTGCAAATGTGCTGCCCCAAGCAGCTGCTTGGTTTGCTGGTGCCTAGAGCCGGCCCTGTATACCATAGAGCTATAATTGAAAGGGCTAAGAGGAAATTTGAAAAAAAGGGAAAAAAGGCCCAAAATCGCACAACAAATAATTAGAAATTCTTTAAATATACCAGAGTACCCTGTGGGAGATCCAGAGAAACTAAATGAGGTCTTTGCTATCAGTTTTCACCACAGATGATGGAAATAAACCTATACCAAGGTTATTCTTTATAGGTAATGAAGGTGAGGCATTATTCAGGGCAAAAGATGTATAAAAAAGATGATTGATCAACTTGAGATATTCAAGTGCAATCAATCATGAGAAGTGGCTGGTACAGTATTTATCTGAGTGTTCTGATGGAACTAAACACAAGTAACTGAGCTGCTCACAAATATATAATTTATCATTACAATCAGCTGACGTGGCCAATGTTGCATCCATCTTTTTAAAAGGTAATATAGGTGATACTGGGATGCTGTGAGATTTCAGAATAATTAGGAAAGAACATCATTTAAAGAAATCCTGAGTATAAGCTTTCGTAAAGATAAATTATGACTTTCAAACCTGTACCTAACCTTTTTCAAAGAAATCTAACAAAATTGTGGATAAAGTACACACATCTATGACTTATTGGGACTTTCAAAAGGCTTTTGATATCGTTAATCACAAAAAGCTGTTAACTATGAGGTAAAAGATGAAGTTCTGTGTTAAGGGATATAAACCATTAACTAGGAATGAATGGCCAATTCTCAAAATGCCAGTTTACGCTAGCTGAGGTTTTAGCCCATTGATTAGATTTGAACGGTGACTGAGATCAGTAATAGATTATTAATACACACAGCAAATGGTATTATAGGTTCTGTAGTGGGTCAGCCAAGAAGACAGCTGTCATTTAAGTGAGTACCTGGGACTCCTGCTTCTTACATGTCTAGCCCAAGAATCCATCTAGACAGCCCTTCTTCTTGCACCTCCATGTTTTGCAATTGCATTGCTGCTGTATACAGGGCCGGCACCAGCTCAGCAAGCAGGTGCTTGGGGTGGCCAATGGAGAGTGGCGGCACATCCGGCTCTTCGGCGGCAATTTGGCGGCGGGTCCCTCACTCCCTCTTGGAGCGAAGGACCTGCCGCCGAATTGCCACCGAAGAATGAAGCGGCGGCGGTAGAGCTGCAGCCGAAGTGCCGCAGATTGCGATCGCGGCTTTTTTTTTTTTGCTGCTTGGGGCGGCAAAAACCCTGGGGTGGCCCTGGCTGTATACAGCACTGTAGATAGAAAATGCACATGCAGCTCTAGCGTGCACTTCATCCCTTCAACATGATTGTCAGACAGTGGGTGACAACTGACAAACCAGTTAAAGGTAACATCTATGACTCAGTGAGTTTAAATAATTATACCCCGCCTCTGACATGTATCTGCATGCTGCAGGATAAGCCCTTTTCAAACAACATCTCAGAGCACCAACTGAAAAAAGGAACCAAGGCCTTTCAAGTTCTCTTGGTTGTTTTTCCACTCAGGTTGGTTCCAACATCTTTTTATACATATGTTTTTTTACTAGTAGCTGTTAAGGAGACTGTCACAGAGTCACATTTCATGATTCTTCTGAGTCATTTTCCAAATGAAGTGCTTAGATTAACAAGGTGATAGCTGCCCGAGTCATAGATGCTAAGTGATAGGTGTAAAGTGACATATAGTGAAACCAGTACTAATGGGATAATTGGAGCAGCAGCTGGAATTTACAAGGTCTTGGATAGGATGTAAAAGAAGAGCTCCATGCACCAGCCCTCTGCTGCTAATCCAAGAGAACCCCTAGGCCTGGTCTACACTATAGAGTTAGGTCAACATAAGGCAACTTACGTCAACTACGCTAAAATGTAGCGCCTGCCCTTGTAACTTGCCCACTACGCCAACTTAATAACTCTACCTCCACAAGAGGCCTAGTACTGACATCGATGGAGTTAGGGTCGATGCAGTGTCATTGTAGACACTGCGTTACTTACATGGACTGTTGCTGCCTTTCAGAAGCCATCCTGCAATACCCCACACTGACAGGTAAATTGGGGCAAGCGCTCCTGGTGAGGATGTGCATTGTGGATAGAAGGAACATAGTGTGGACATGCAAAAGCGATTTAATTACTGCAGGAGCTGTACATTGACATAACTTAGGTTGACTAAATTTTGTAGTGTAGACTTCCCTCTAGTCTGTCTCTTCTCAATATTTCTCTTACAGCCTTTACTGTATGCATGTGTTCACTGTTCATTTACCCTCTTATCTATGCTCATTTTTTTTTGTTCTCTTCATCTCTCCCATTTCTCTATTGCCTTTATCTTTGTCTNGGGAATGAGTGAATCAAGTGGGCGGGTTTTCAACAGGGACAAACAAACATAACTTTCACACAGGAGCCTGGGCAGCACTGAAACTTGTTTTCAGAGCTTCTCTGATGCGCACCGCTTCCTGGTGTGCTCTTCTAATCGCCCTGGTGTCTGGCTGCGCGTAATCAGCGGCCAGGCGGTTTGCCTCAGCCTCCCACCCCGCCATAAAGGTCTCCCCCTTGCTCTCACAGAGATTGTGGAGCACACAGCAAGCTGCAATAGCAATGGGGATGTTGGTTTGGCTGAGGTCCGAGCGAGTCAGTAACGAGCGCCAGCGACCTTTTAAACGTCCAAAGGCACACTCTACCACCATCCTGCACTTGCTCAGCCTGTAGTTGAACCGCTCCTGAGTACTGTCCAGGCTGCCTGTGTATGGCTTCATGAGCCACGGCATTAAGGGGTAGGCTGGGTCCCCAAGGATAACGATGGGCATCTCAACATCCCCAATGGTAATTTTCCGGTCTGGAAAGTAAATCCCTTGTTGCAGCCGTTTAAACAGACTAGTGTTCCTGAAGACGCGGGCGTCATGAACCCTTCCCGGCCATCCCACGTTGATGTTGGTGAAACGTCCCTTGTGATCCACCATTGCTTGCAGCACCATAGAAAAGTACCCCTTGCGGTTTATGTACTGGCTGCCCTGGTGCTCCGGTGCCAAGATCGGGATATGGGTTCCATCTATCGCCCCACCACAGTTAGGGAATCCCATTGCAGCAAAGCCATCCACAATGAGCTGCACATCTCCCAGCGTCACTACCTTTTTTAGCAGCAGCTCAACGATTGCTTTGGCTACTTGCATGACAGCAGCCCCCACGGTAGATTTTCCCACTCCGAACTGATTACCGACTGACCGGTAGCTGTCCGGTGTTGCAAGCTTCCACAGGGCTATCGCCACTCGCTTCTCAACTGTGAGGGCTGCTCTCATCTTGGTGTTCTGGCGCGTCAGGGCAGGGGAAAGCAAGTCACAAAGTTCCAGGAAAGTGCCCTTACGCATGCGAAAGTTTCGCAGCCACTGGGAATCGTCCCACACCTGCAGCACTATGCGGTCCCACCAGTCAGTGCTTGTTTCCCGGGCCCAGAATCGGCGTTCCACAGCAAGAAGCTGCCCCATTGCCAACATGATCTCCAAAGCGCCGGGGCCCGTGGCGCGAGACAATTCTGTGTCCATGTCCATGTCCGCATCACTCTCGTCGCCGCGCTGCCGTAGCCGCCTCCTCCTCGCCTGGCTTTTCTGGTCCTGGTTGAGCATAAACTGCACTATAATGCGCGTGGTGTTTACAATGTTCATGACTGCAAACTTGAGCTGAGCGGGATCCATCCTTGCCGAGGTACGGCGTCCGCTCAGTTCAACAAGGAAAAAAGGCGCGAAATGGTTGTCTTCCGTTGTTTTCACGTAGGGAGGGGGAGGATGTTCCCAGAACCGCCCGCGACAATGTTTTTTGTCCCATCAGGCATTGGGATATCGACCCAGAATTCCAATGGGCGGGGGGGACTGCGGGAACTCTGGGATAGCTACCCACAGTGCAACGCTCTGGAATTCGACGCTAGTCTTTTCTGCATGGACGCGCACCGCCGAATTAATCCGCTTACTGTGGCCGCGTACCATCGAATTTAAAAAATCGGTTTCATAAAATCGAATTCCGTAAATTCGGACTAATCCTGTAGTGTAGACGTACCCTCTGCCACCTCCTACCCCTGTTTCTGTTGCCCCACCCATGTCCTCTTACTTTGCTTCTCCTCCTTTGCCCCACACCCTCAGGTCAACTTAGGTATGCTCCAGCACTTTCAGGCTCCAGCCAAATTGCAACCACTTGCCCCCTATTTTCCTTTTGCTGTACAGTAGATAAATTTGTTGCTACTGCATGAGGGGACTCAAGGTGCTGAAGTCCTACTGAGAGGAAGTCATTGTGTCCAGGTCCCCCTGAAATGAGAACTAACGGTGTTGCTTTCTCCACCTAGTGGCGAACTTACCTGCCCTTGGGACCAATCAAATCTCAGGCCTGGTGAGAGTTCTTCCAAGTTAATCCCACTGCTTTAAGCAATCAACTTTTCTAAATACCGGAAAAATAGCAGCCCCTTTGCCCATTGTGAACAGGTTTCACTGTATTTGTTTTGCAGGGGCATTCATATTCTAAATAAATAGCAGCACTGTCAGCCTGCAAAGGAGTTCTGAGACACAATCTTTACTGTTAACATACTGAGAAATAACATGAAGTTCCATATAAACTATGACACATGTCATATGAATGAGCCAGCTCGCATTTGACTCAGAGACTTAAAGCATCATTGCCAAATGCGCCAGGGGCTAAAAATCTCCAAATACAGCAGGGTGCAGCCAAGCCATTACCCAATCCAGTCCTCACCATAGTGTTTGTTTTTTGGGGATGGATTATCTGCACCCCACCATTTCCTCCTCCCTCCATACCTGTTTAAACTCCATTCAGGGTCCTACATCACATCAGCCCCATAGTTGTATTGAATTTACTGGCAGGCATTTCTAGTTACCCAAGAGCTGAAAAATACAACCTCCAGAATGATTTTGTACTGTGGTAGCACCTGGAGGCCCCAATCATGAACCGATTGTGCTAGACAATGAACACACGGTAATAAGAGAAAAAGACCGCCCCTGTCCCCCAGAGCTTTTAAATTTACTTTTTACTACAGACAGTATTTTCTTACTCTTGGGATATCTCTAGGGTTGCCAACTTTGGCTGGATGAATTCCTGGAGGTTTCATCACATGACATTATCTTTAATTAAAGATTAGTGCTTAATTCCTGGAGACTATAGGACATGGGTCGGCAACCTTTCAGAAGTGGTGTGCCGAGTCTTCATTTATTCACTTTAATTTAAGGTTTCGTGTGCCAGTCATACATTTTAACGTTTTTAGAAGGTCTCTTTCATAAGTGTATAATATATAACTAAACTATTGTTGTATGTAAACTAAATAAGATTTTTTAAATGTTTAAGAAGCTTCATTTAAAATTAGATTAAAATGCAGAGCCCCCCCCCACCGGTGGCTAGGACCCGGGCAGTGTTAGTGCCACTGAAAATCAGCTCCTGTGCCACCTTTGACACGCGTGCCACAGGTTGCCTACCCCTGCTATAGGACAATCCTGGAGGGTTGGCAACCCTAGAAATCTCAGGCTGGTATAGTACATGAGGCAGTCAGTTCCCTTTTCTGTAATTAATTCCTAGTCAGTTTCACTTTCCAGGTTTCCAGTGTTGTAAGGTTTGGGTTAAATAATATAAATAAAATAAATCTAGATCTTTTATATAGTGTGTTTCATCATTAGATCACAAAGCATTTCACAAAGGAGGTCAGTATCATTATTCCCATCTTACCAATGGGGAAACTGAAGTGACTTGCCCAAGGTCACTCAGCAGGCCAGTGACACCACTGGGAATTGCACTGAGGTATCCTGCGTCCCAGTCCAAGAGCCTACCCACTAGGCCATACTGTCTCCCTTCCAAACACCACACGGGGGATTTTTGAATTATTCTGACAACTGTTTCCTTTGAATTATTTTTAAAAGAAAGAAACATTTCAGTCAGGACTGACAAAATCCTAGTTTATCAAAACCTGCAACTGTCACCTGATAGCAATGGTCACTTGAATAGACACTCTCTTTGAATCTATTGAGTGGTGAAATAGAGAGCATTAGCTTCCCCCTAAATGCTCTCACTCTCTGCCACTTTGGAGAGTCAGAAACCAGGAATGGGAATGGAAGTCAGGTCTCCCATGTGGCCATGTTGAGCTACTATACTAAACCCTTGGATAACCAGCAGAGTTTTATTTTATAGATGTATCTAAGCTGCTTACTGAATCAAAACTATACTGAGTTCTAGTTGGAAATCGTACACTTATTTTCGTAGACTGTGAATCAGGTGCTTCCCCAACATCTGAACTAGCTTATTCCCAAAGTTTACAAGTCTCTCCTCACAAAATGGGATGGGCAAGTAGTAAATCAATTTTTCAAGGATGAAATGTCAAGCTTTAGCATTCCTATTTAAAAAGGTGTGTCAGTGTCTTAACATTTTATAAAGGTTGCACTGAATACTCTTTTTATAGCTGTAATATCATTTACTTGGCACCTCATAAATAATAATTTGCACATGAAGACCTCTATATTGAAATGCACTTAAGATTATCTGGATGAATGAATACATCTGAATTTTGTGTATCACAGTGGGAGATTTTTAGGTTGCTGAATAGAAGTGGAGCTGATTAACAAGAACTGCATAACTTCGGATGTAACTACTGAATACTTATTGTGATCGAAGCGAAGCTGCTATGTAATCATTTTCTGAACACTATTAGACTAGGTCATTGAGGGGAAGTTATTCTGTATTGGGTTAGACGACTTACCTGGGTGAATGCATTGATCCAACTTATACTGGGGTTGTGGGATGAACAAACAGTGAAGCACTACAATGGCTTCCCAAGGAAGAACATCTAGTTGTCCGTGTGGGCTTCAAGAATTCTGTCTCCAACAACAGATTGGAAATTTTGTTTTGCCAGAACCTGGCGATAAACGGAGACTAAAGAGTTTAAAAGCTGTTCTGAAGGAGAGAAGGGCCGTTCGCTTGCCAGCAGCTGCCTAGGGGGACAACCTGTGGAGAAACCTGAAGATCCAGGGAATGGTAAGCCTTAAGGAAGAAATAGATATGTGTACAGTAACTCCTCACTTAACTTTGTAGTTATGGTTCTGAAAAATGCGACTTTAAGCGAAATGATGGTAAGCGAATCCAATTTCCCCATAAGAATTAATGTAATTGGGAGGGGGGGAGGAGGAGGGGTTAGGTTCCAGGGAAAGTTTTTTCACCAGACAAAAGACTATATTATATATATATATATATATATATATATATACACACACAGCATATATATAATAAATATATTATATATAACACACACACAGTATAAGTTTTAAACAAACAATTTAATACTGTACACAGCAATGATGATTGTGAAGCTTGGTTGAGGTGGTGAAGTAAGAGGGTGGGATATTTCCCAGGGAATGCCTAACTGCTAAATGATGAACTAGCACTCGGCTGAGCCCTCAAGGGTTACACATTGTTGTTAATGTAGCCTCACACTCTACAAGGCAGCACAAATGGAGGGAGGGGAGACAGCATGGCAGAGACACACACCCTGTGAGAGAGATGCGCATTGCCCCTTTAAGTACTCTGAGCCCACTCTAAGTACATTGCTTTTAAGTAGATCAGCAAGTTGAGACAGCAGCTGCTGCTGGCAGGCTCCTTCCGTCCTGAGCCCTGTTGTGTCGCCTCTCTTCCCCACGCTCTATGGAGATGGGGTAAGCAGGGGGCAGGAGTAGGGGGGAGAGGGACACTCTGACTTTAACCTCCCACTTCCCCACCCCCTCCCCGCACAGCAAGCAGGAGGCTCCTGGGAGCAGCTCCAAGGCAGAGGGCAGGAGCAGCACATGGCAGTGGGGGGAGGGACAGCTGAACTGCCAGCAATTGATAGCCTGCTGGGCTGCTGCCCCACAGGGAACTTAGGGGAGCGGGGAGCTGATAGGGGGGCTGCCCGTCCACCCTGGTTCCAAGCCTCCACGAGCTAGCTCCAACGGGCTGTTCTTTCTGTAAGCAGTAGACAAAGCAGATGTCTGCCAAACAACGTTATAAGGGAGCATTGCGCAACTTTAAACGAGCATGTTCTCTAATTGATCAGCAGCGTAACAATGAAACAGGGATGATTTTAAGTGAGGAGTTACTGTACCATATGCTTTATTGAATATAAGATATTATTTTTTCCCCCAGAAATAGTTTTTGTCTAAATAAGTAATACTTCACTTTTAGGAGACTGGTCACTAATTACCACTCCCATTGTTCTTGAGGATACACAATTGCACAGTCTGCACGTATATCAGTCCTGCTGAGGTGACATGGTTGAGACACCAGGGATTGCAAACTGGCACCCTGTCTGAGAGTGGGAGAATCACGTTTCAATCCCGAGAGAGACTTGAGGGCCCAAGTCTGAGACCTCCAGGGGAAATCAGGAGGGCTCAGAGATGCAGTTCATCCAGTAACTGTGACAGTCTCACCTGGAGAACAAACAAAATGCGAAGAGCCCAGTTAAAGTTGTTCATCTAGTACAGGTATACTGAGAAAAAGGTTTCAGAGTAGCAGCCATGTTAGTCTGTATCCGCAAAAAGAACAGGAGTATTTATGGCACCTTAGAGACTAACAAATTTATTTGAGCATAAACTTTCATGGGCTACAGCCCACTTCATCGGATGCATAGAATGGAACATATAGTAAGGAGATATAGATACACATACAGAGAACATGAAAAGGTGGGAGTTGCCCTACCAACTCTAAGAGGCTAATTAATTAAGATGATCAATTATCAGCAGGAGAAAAAAAACTTTTGTAGTGATAATCAAGCTGACTCATTTCAGACAGTTTGACAAGATGGTGTGAGGATACTTAACATGGGGAAATAGATTCAATGTGTGTAATGGCTCAGCCATTCCCAGTCTCTATGCAAGCCTAAATTGATGGTATCTAGTTTGCATATTAATTCAAGTTCAGCAGTTTCTTGTTGGAGTCTGTTTTTGAAGCTTTTCTGTTGCAAGATTGCCACCTTTAAGTCTGTTACTGAGTGACCAGAGAGGTTAAAGTGTTCTCCTACTGGTTTTTGAATGTTATGATTCCTGATGTCAGATTTGTGTCCATTTATTCTTTTGCGTAGAGACTGTCCGGTTTGGCCAATGTACATGGCAGAGGGGCATTGCTGGCACATGATGGCATATATCACATTGGTAGATGTGCAGGTGAATGAGCCCCTGATGGCGTGGCTGATGTGATTAGGTCCTATGATGATGTCACTTGAATAGATATGTGGACAGAGTTGGCATCAGGCTTTGTTGAAAGGATAGGTTCCTGGGTTAGTGTTTTTGTTCTGTGGTGTGTGGTTGCTGGTGAGTATTTGCTTCAGGTTGGGGGGCTGTCTGTCAGCGAGGACAGGTCTGTCTCCCAAGATCTGTGAGAGTGAGGGATCATCTTTCAGGTTGTAGATCTTTGATGATGCGCTGGAGAGGTTTTAGTTGGGGGCTGAAGGTGACAGCTAGTAGCGTTCTGTTATTTTCTTTGTTGAGCCTGTCCTGTAGTAGGTGACTTCTGGGTACTATATGTTCCATTCTATGCATCCAATGAAGTGGGCTGTAGCCCACAAAAGCTTATGCTCAAATACATTTGTTAGTCTCTAAGGTGCCACAAGTACTCCTGTTCTGTTCTTTCTGAGAAAAAGGTGGCTCACAGAGTCCCTTTCGTCTGCTCCTTCTTTCCATTTCTCATGCTCTCACTCACAAAGTGCAAGGGGGAGCAGAGAACCAACATGGCAACGTTAGCTGATTAAAGAATCTGTGATCAGAGAGTGAATGATTCCAAATCGTATTTCTTATTAGTAGATGAAAGCCCATGCTGCTGCACACGTGTTACATTTGGGCCAAGTAATCGACCATCTGTGCTCTATATTGGATACATTTTCCTTTAGTATTCTTCATCTTCTAGGTTCTCTGTGTCCAGTGACTGTGGCTTTCTTTCTTGGCATCGTGTGTGGCCAAAGCATAGAGTGGTACTGGTAATGGTGCCACCATATCCCAGTACATATGGGAACTGTTTCTCTTGTGCCCAATTCTGTATAGCTTGGAATCAGACTATTTCAGTATTTGTGGCAGGCCTTCACACCAGTATGCCTGTGTACTGTTCCACTGAACAGCGTAACAGGAAACATGCTCACAAAACATAGCAGCGGTAAACATGGTAACACAGCATAAAGCAGCATGTGTTAGTGAACAGGAAATCATAAAGAAAGAGGCAGTAAAACCACGTAGGTAGGTAGTAGTTTGGGGCTCTTGTGTCCATGTGCCATGTTGTAGTGAGCAATATTGCTGTTTGTACACGTTCCCCAAAGTAGGGTGACCAGATAGCAAGTGTGAAAAATCAGGACAGGAGGTGGGGGGTAATAAGGGCCTATATAAGAAAAAGCCCCAAATATCGGGACTGTCCCTATAAAATCGGGACATCTGGTCACCCTACCCCAAAGTGTGCAGGCAGAGCTGTCCCTTGGCTGGAGACACAACCACCTCTTTGTTACCCCGCAGAGCTGTTACTCCCACCTTCTCTGATCAACTGTCACATTCCAACTGCCAGAGAACCTTTGGACTCCAACATTCCACCTGGTTTTCAGAGTGCCCAGTGATTGAACCTGGTGCTATTGTAAACCAAAAGAGCTCTCAACCATGCTTGCGGCTGTTTCCAGTGCTTCACATTGGCTCTACAGACATTCTAGGCTTCAGAGTGACATTAATGGCATCTTATTACATAGATTGTACTGCGGTACAACCTAGAGGCATGGAGCATATGTTGTGTCACGGACTGTTCACCCACATACCAAAAAGACCATTTATTTATAATCTAATGGTATGTCTTCACTGGAGCTGGATATGTCCAGCTCAACTAAATATACCCATGCTAGCTCTGATTGAGCTAGTGCACTTGAAGTAGAAACGTAGCCACAGTAGTGGGAGGGGCTAGGGCTTTGGATGGGATCATACTTGGGGCAACCTGTCACTTACTCTGCGGTAGCTATGCTTTTATTTTTTAGCATGCTAGCTTGATCAGAGGGGGAAAAAATCCGCAACATGGCTCCATTCAGCTCCAGTGTAGATGCATTCTGTGTATACAATGATAGACAACAAAGATAGATACAACATACAGATGGGAGGCACTCAATGGAACAATTAGACTGATTGATTTTTATATTTCTCCATGCAATTTTGGAGATAAATACACGGGGGCAGGTTATGCCTGGCCCTTTCATGGGTGAGCAAGGTGAAGGCATAAATAGCCTTTTCCCTAAGCCCCTCAAGAGCCAGGTACTACTGAGCTCCTAAGCACATGGTGTGCTCCTTACTAGAGGCCCCTGGGCTAGTGGCATGTTTTGCCATTCCAACCCCTACTGCACACACGCATTGTGACTGTTACAAAGGAGGCTCCCCATGTAGTTGTGCAGGGATCTCACTCTTCCTGTGCTCTGTGGATTCATAGATTTTTAAGGCCAGAAATTACTATTACGATCATTTAGTCTGACCTGCCTAGCATAGGCCCTAGAATTTCTGGCAGTTCTGGGAGACTTTTGCTTCCTTGATTTTAAAGATAATTGGCCATATTCTGCTTTTAATAATCTTCCACTTTATTTGTGGTTTCACCACAAAATGAGTGAAATGTATGTGCCTAGTAGTGTCTGATCTCAGAGGTTGGGGAGAGATCAATAATGGAGCCCACACCACACCTCCTGTAACATGCACTTCATTTACTCAGATTCCACTTTGCTATTTCCTGTGTAAAAGTTCAAACTGCAGAAGGCACAAGCTAATTTCAGATATTACATATTTTTCTATGCAGTGGTGCAAGTAGAAATCATTTCTTGCCGGTATTGCACTCATGGGAGGGAAACAAGGGGGGCATGTGACCTTCCCACGTCACCCTCCATGTGACTCCTCTACGCCCCCAGCCCGGGGCCCCCCGCTCTCCCCGTCCTCTCCATTTCAGCATATGTACGACTTATTAAAAGACAAATGTTAAGTAGAACTGTATCCTAAACTGCTTTATGGTATTGTACCCAAACATTGCATTTGAATGGGAGATTCAACTTCCTATATAGGAACAGACTCCTGAAACTCTTACCGGTCCACAAAAGTGGTCCATAGTCATGCAAATAGTCCCATTGTCTTCAATGGGATTGATCAAATGATTAAGCGTTTACAGGATTAGGGTCCAAGTATGTAAATTGTTGTGGATGAAACTGACAATGCCTGAGCTGTCAAATCAGAAGGAGCTTCATTTGAATAAAGGTGGGCAGATGTGTGATAAGTCTTAGCTCCGTTGCTAAGATGAGGAACATATTTTCAGCAAAGTTCTCGGCAGATGCCTGAGGCAGCTGGTTTAAGGCCATCAGTGTCCGGCATTATAGTCTTCACTTATAGTTCTCTCACCCACAAAGCTGGAAAATGAGGCATTTGTTTTCTTTGTTTTTCTGCTCCAGTTCCAGTTAACAAAATGCATGTTAGACTAGTTTGGCTGCAAAGAAGAATTCTATGTACACCTGGTTCCTGTAAGGCTGCGGAACTGGGCTGACATCAGAAGCCAAACATCCTCTGTTCAGTGCAAGCAGAGGCATTCCTCTAATGATTTGGACTTTATGTGATGCAGTATGGATATCATAGATAATTCAGACCAATGGGAGAAACAGAATAAAAAACACTGTTTAAACACCTTCCGTCCCTCCCTCCACTCCTCCCATCTTGAGGACTCCTGACCAACATAACAGCACAATATATATGCTAACAAACTTAAACAAAGCCTTTGTTTAAGTTTGTTAGCTTATGTATTGTGCTGTTAAAGCCATTTAAAGAATGAATGCCCTCCCTAGCCACGTTCCGCTCCTTTAAGGAGCAGAGCGCAGCCCCAAGTCTTTCCGGTACCCTGTACTTGCTAAAAATCTCTTGCTGATACTGCATACTGGTGGGTACCGCCCTACTTGCACTCCTGTTTATAGGGGTATTTGTAGGCTTTGCAGAATTTGGCGCTTTTTTATTATTATTATTTATTTTTTACAATTTCAGTGGATAATGTTTTTAAGCATTTTTTTCAATTTTTATCTAAATGTTTACAGTTGCACAAAATTATTGGGTTTAAGTGTTTTTTATTATTGATTTTAAATTTTCACTGTTGTGGGAAATTATGAGGGGTCAGACAATGGGGGGATCAGATAATTATTTAACAACAGTAGTTGTAGAGATTCAAAAAGTTAAAGCTTTATAATCGTGAAAACACAAATTGTGAAATTCACAAAGTAAATATGCTTAAATCAAACTCTAAAAAGTCCTCAAACAGCATTTTCTTACTTCAGCCATCAGTATATTTCAGTTATCAATTGAAATATTTTTGTTGGTTTGTGTGTGTATGGTGAAATCAACATTTATTGACATTTTACCAATAAAAATCGAATCCTTTCAAACCTAGGTATTTGGAACAGAATAGAAAATTAACTAACACCTCCTCTGTGCCCCTCTCCGTACAACCAAGTCCATTCCAGCCACCTTACATTTTTTAGATGATTTTTCAGTCAATAATCTCTGATTCCTTTTTACCACATGAAAAACAATCAGCAAAACAACGGTGGTACATATACCAGATGGTTATATGAAAATCTTCCTTTCTTATTCTTAGGACCCAGGCACAAGGTTATTAAACATTCTTCTGTTTGCTTAGCATATGTGGTGTGGGTACATTGTCAATGCCCACATTCCTCCTCTTCATTATTCTCATCCTCTGTTCTCATCTCATTTAAAATGTCAGAATCTGTCACTTTTCTGCCAATTTCATGATGGCCTACATTGGCAAGCATCCTGAACTCTGCTGTACTGATTTCTGCAAAGGAAGAGGACATGGCCTCTTGAGGCTTGTCTTGGATTATGTCATTTTTGTCATTTGGTTCTCATATAGTAAACCCACGTTTTCAAGCCACCTTGATGTATGATTCTGGCTGATAAATTATTTTGGGTGGAAACAATACAACATTCAGTTTTGTCTACTTTCAGCCCCAAATCATGTGAATTGTAGGGTGGATTTGTTGAATTTCAGTTTGAACTTGACACTCCGGGTGAAACCCCAGGCTACAAACTAAAATAATACTTTGTGTGGACTGATGCAAACAAAAACTACTTTATTTTATTATGGTGCTCTGTAGATAGAGAAGCCAACATGTCCAGTTAAGATTAGTTATTAGGATGGGAAGAGAAGTTCACAATTTCTACTCTCCAATGGTACTGTCAACTCTTTTTTTATTTGGTTGCATAAATCTATTGGTGATCTTTAGTGGAAACCATTTAACCATTGCTTGATTCACCAAATCAGTATTGCCAAGCATAGTTTTCCTGTTATAACTTCTGAAGTATAGTGTGGGTAACAAAGAGAGCTGGTTAAATTTTTTTGTTTGAAAGCTTTTGACAAAATTCCCAGAAAAATAAACAAGAAAACCAAAAAATGTAGGTTGTCAGATTAAACTTTTTGAAAAAAAATTGGCATTTGGCAACCAGTTTTTTGTAACGAAAACAAATTTTTCCTTCAAATTTTTCAATGAAAACTTTTATTTCATCAAAATATTTTGTGGGAACAAAAACATTTCCTGACCACTACTTGTAACAAATGAACTGTATATTGCAATCACATGTTAGGAGAGATCAACACACTAGTAAGGACTTATAAGCAAACAAAAGAATTCTCCCTGTCCTCTGTAAAGAATAACATGATCTGCCCACATTTGCAATTTTATAAACAAACCCTTCATGCTTAATTTTGCAGTCCCTAAATTAAGCAAAATTCCCACAGAAGTCAGTGGAAGCTTTGGTCAATTAAAGACCTCCCAGGACTGGCTAAGTAGCACGCCAAGATGCTTTTCTACAAACAAAAGACAGGGTGGACATCCAAGTGTGTAACCTGAACAATGTGAATTTAGGTCTGATAACACATGAATGACTGCACTCAGTGAATGTTGCTGTTATGAAAATTTTGAATTTTTTGACTAGTTTTTTATTATAATTAAATATTTGTATCAAGGTAGTGCCTATAGACTCCAGTCTGAGAGTATAATACTGTATTAGGTATTGCACAAAAGCCTATTAAAAAGTCAGTCCCTGCCCCAAAGAGCTTACAGTGTAGGTATGTGAACACAACAAGTGGACAAACTAAACAAATGTGGAGATGAGAAGTGGAGGAGCGTGTAGCAGCAGAATAAGCACAATCTGAGTACAGTGGCTACAGCTCACCACTTACCTAACCATTGTCAGGTGACTGTGTCTTGTAAGCAGCCTGGCCGACTGGCCGAGGTGAGTTGTAAGTAGGAATTTGAAGGCAGATAAGATTTATTTGGGGCAGGGTTTCCACGCATGCGGGTAAGTATGGGAGAAAGGGATGTGATTGTGGGAAAAGCTGACTACTAGGTGGTGATGGCTGAGCAATGTTAAACTAATGCAACATCAAACATTGAAAAAGTTGCTTGTTCTTCAGACGAGGAAAAACGACATTTACCAGATGAATTCTAAATGGCCAAACATCCAGGGCAGGTCTGTCCCTGAGAGCATCAAATTTGACCCCATCTGTTCATTTTCCAGCAGCAGCTTTGGATCTGACTCTAAGGAAGGGCCAAACCAAATACCTGATGCTAATTATCCCTTAACTTCGATAGTCTGCAGCAAGATCTTTACTGTTTAAGCCTATCTCTAGTTATGAAGATCCTGAAGGTCCTTCTGAACTGACCTTGTATGTGCTTGAATCTTTTTACAGAATGACAGGAGACATGTTTACAACACCCATGGCCCTTTGCCCTGCACCTTATGTAACCATTTGCACCAGTGCAATGTATGAGTTCCATTCTGATTTGGTAACATTTTAAACCCACTTTGCACTGGTATAAGTGACGACACAAAGTGTGGGGCAACAGTGAAGTGGGAGCAGCAGTCTCAAGCATTTTATAACCACACAGGAAACCTCTTTTGCAGAGAGAACTTATTGTACCAGATTCTGCCACCCTTACTCACAGTGAATACTATCTTGCTCCTCAGGTAGACCCATTGCACTTGAGGAGTAAGGTACTACTCAATGAGAGTACCAGAATCGGGTCCTGTTATTTGTTAAGCACAGAAACATATTTTATTCAGCCAACAAATTGCATGGTTTTAGAAAATATGCTGGTATCCAGGTCTGCAGATAGCCAGCTTTGAACTGAAATAAAATTGTTCCTGGTCTGCAAAGGCAGGCTTCACAGCACAGATCAGCTTTGGAGCCTGGCTATCAACACTGCATGCTGAGATCCCTCTTTCATGCAAATTATGACTTTTTCTGTGAGTAAGTGATAAGCTTTTTCAAATGGCCAAGTAACCTAAGGGAAAAAAGAGCCTCTATCTGCATGAAGGAGTGACCTCTTTTGTATGCATCTTAGAATGACCTTAATTTCCATGCAATGAAATCTCCATCCTTTAATGATTTAACTGTGGTGGGTGACAGAAAAATGAGGGGAAAATTGGAGGAATTGGCACATTTATTGCTTCCAGATGATCTCATTTGGAAATACATAAAATGGATTTCAAAATTCAGTTGAACTGATTCACTCTTCAAATTAAATTATCTTTTATTGTAGTGTAGTTTCTGAGAAATTGCTATTATTCTGTCATAAAAATGTTCAGATTTCCAATTAGAAAAATGATCAATGAAAATTGGTTTAAATCTGGTCTGTATGTAACATAACACATTTTTTGTGATTTTTCTAGAGCCATCCATCTCCTTATAACACTTTGTAATACTCAAACATGCAAATTTAAGACCCCCCCCCAGTGTGTTATATAACTTATGGACAGCCCCTGTATAATAATGGGGGTGGGGGAGGGAGATCAGAAGCCCCAGGAATACTATTTGTTTAATTTGTTTCCTATGCTACACAACTTATATTAATAGTTTGGAAAGAGAAATGTTATCTGTTAGTGAAACATAGCTGGTTTAATAATCAGGTATTATCTATATACAGATCACTGGGTATGTCTACACTACCCGCCGGATTGGCGGGTAGTGATGGGTCCCTGATCACTCTGCCGTCGACTCCTGTACTCCACCACGATGAGAGGCGGAAGCAGAGTTGACGGGGGAGCGGCGGCAGTCGACACCGCGCCGTGAGGACGCGAGGTAAGTCGACCTAAGATATGTTGGTTCANGTGCTCGACCTCCGCTCTGCCTCAGGCCTTGCCCCTGCTCTGCCCCTTCTGCTAATCCCCCACCCCTGCCCCACCCTTGTCCCGCCTCTTCCCAGTCCCTCCCCCGCCTCTTCCTGCTCCCACCCCTCTCCCTTTCCCCCAACACCTCGATCTCAGTTACTCTGCATTTACTAGGGTAACTCCAGAAACTTCAAATCACATTGATTTTTAACAGTTACTTTGGTGTAACTGAAATTAATATAAAGCCCAATTATGAAGAAAAAGATCTGAATTTAAGAGGGCAGAATGTAATCCTAGAATCATAGAAATGTAGGGCTGGAAGCAGGGGTGGCAGAAGCTTCCCAAAAGTGGGGGGGGGTGCAGGAGTCCCCACCGCTAAGGCTCCACCCCCTGCCCCCGGAGAAGTTGGAAGCAGGAGCGGGGGCTGAAAGCAGCCACCTCCTGTGTCCCTGCGCAGGGCAGGTGGAGGGTCCACACTGTGGCACCCCACAGCTGCCCATGCAGCTCTTACGCCGATCCAGCTCCAGGCGTTCAGGTCAGGTTTTCTAAACCTTCTATCATTTTTGTTACTCTCCTCTCGACTCTCTCCAATTTGTCCAAATAATTTCTAAAACGTATCACCCAGAACTGGACGTAATACTCCAGATGAGGCCACACCAGTGCTGACTAGATCAGGACAATTAACTCCCAGGTCTTACATTCAACATGCCTGTTAATACACCGTAAAATAATAGCCTTTTTCGCAACTGTATCACATTGTTGAATCATATGCAGTTTATGATCCATTATAACCCCCAGATCCTTCTGAGCAGTACTACCATCTAACCTGTTATTCCTGATTTTGTAGTTGTGCATTTCATTTTTCTTTCCTAAATGTAGTACTTTGAATTTGTGTTTATTGAATTTCATCTTGTTGACTTCAGCCAGTTCTCCAGTTTGTCATAGAATCATAGAAGATTAGGGTTGGAAGAGACCTCAGGAGGTCATCTAGTCCAACTTCTTGCTCAAAACAGGACCAACCTCAACTAAATCATCCCAGCCACGGCTTTGTCAAGACAGGCCTTAAAAACCTCTAAGGATAGAGATTCCACCACCTCCCTAGGTAACCCATTCCAGCGCTTCACTACCCTCCTAGTGAAATATTTTTTCCTAATATCCAATCTAGACCTCCCCCACTGCAACTTGAGACCATTGCTCCTTGTTCTGTCATCTGCAGCCACTGAGAACAGCCCCTCATTCTTCTCTTCTGCAGACTAAATAAGCTCAGTACCCTCAGCCTCTCCTCATAAGTCATGTGCCCCAGCCCCCTAATCATTTTGTTGCCCTCCGCTGGACTCTCTCCAATTTGTCCACATCCTTTCTGTTGTGGGGGGCCCAAAACTGGATGCAATACTTCAGATGTGGCCTCACCAGTGCCGAATAGAGGGGAATAATAACTTCCCTCGATCTGCTGGCAATGCTCCTACTAATGCAGCCCAATATGCCGTTAGTCTTCTTGGCAACAAGGGCACACTGTTGATTCATATCCAGCTTCTCGTCCACTGTAATCCTGCACCAAGCACTAATTTTGCACAGCTGAGAATCTGGCCTGTGTTATCCCCAGATCTATGATTTATGTGCTGTGCCTATTTTCAATGTCACTTTCAAAGAATTTAGCATAGAAATACCTATTTTTCAGTATAAAATAACACTTCCAATGAAAAAGGAAACCCTGCTATTTTAACAAAAGCATCGGGAGGAGGGGGTATTGCACACATTGTCAAAAATGCATACAAATCAAAAAACAAAAGTACAGGCAGAAAAGATATTACATCTGAGCCCTCTTTACCAGATGTGTTCTGTATCCAAACTTCAATTAAAACTAGCTTATTGGTTTTGCTGTATACTCAGTGCCCGACTGTCACACATTCTCATTCTCTCTCTCTCTCTCTCCCTCTCCCTCCCACCTAGTCTTTGCTGAAGAATAAATCTTCTCACATAAGGGCATGTTAAGTATTTTGACAGAAATTCATCCCCAATGAACCACAAGGAGGGTAGGTGGGTAATTTAGTAACCAATTTATTTTAAAAGCTACAAATGAAATAATTTGGGCACTGAACAGCAGTCCTGAAAAAAGTGACTTTATTAATTATTATTATTAATGAAGCTATTTAGATAACTTCACATTTGCTGATATTCTGAAGTACACACAGATGGCTCATCCCCAAGTGCTGGGTGGTCACAAAATGAATGGCTAATCCTCATTATGACTGGGATGACGTATTTCCTGCACACACACTTATAATTGCAATTCTTATCTCTAACTATGCTTTAATTGTAACAACTAATGCTCCTATTGCACAGTAAGACCAGCAGGACTTCTAGGTTGCTCCCATGTTGTCTGTGTGATGGTTGAACTGCAGAATCCATCAGAAAGAAGCCTCATACTACTCCAAGTACAGATGTGGCAGTGATTTTCTTTTAAAAGTTTTGAACTAGAAATGATGGGCCTGATTCTGATCTCTCACAAGTTTGACAACAATGTGCAATTCTGCTGTCTGCAGTAGAGTCACTTCTGATTTATACTAGTGTGAATGAGAGCAGAATCAGCCCAAATGTATAATCACTTGGAGCCCTTCAAAATCTATTTTGTCCTGTGTAAGGACTGCAGGATTAAACTCCAGGCCTTGATATTCGCTCAAAACCAGATAAAGCTAAATACTGCAATTTTCCTGGTAAGAAGTTACAAGCTTCAGTAAAGCTATTTTTTCCAGCCCTGGTTTGGCATGTGTCTGTCTGTGTGTGTGTTCACAGAAGCGCACACATGCATGAGATCATGCTGCATTGCCACAGAAATATTAGCCTTCCTAAGAGTCTAGTTAACTGTAATCCTCTCACTACTGCAAGTCAAGTTTTAAACATAAAAATACACTGAGGCTTTGTCTACACTGGCAAGTGAAAGACAAAACTTTTGTCGTTCAGAGGGGTTAAAAAAACCACACACCAGAAAGACAAAAGTTTTGTTGACGACAAGCACTGGTGTGAACAGCACTTTGTCGGCAGGAGTGCTCTCCTGCCAACATCACTATTGCCACTCATTGGGGGTGGAAGTTTTTTGTCAGCAGGAGAGCTCTCTCCTGCCAATAAACAGTGTTTACACTCTGCGCCTTTTAGCGGCACGGCTGCAGTGGCACAGCCGTGTTGCTAAAAGCTGCGTAGTGTAGACATAGCCTAAGACAAGTTGTAGAATCCTCCTGCAGGCTAAAATATACTATGTGTGAGAGCTCATCAAATAAGTTACTATTGTATGTACAGTTTTTTTTTAACATGCAATAAAATGTCAAAGCATAGTGCATTTGATCCAAGTCTTTTAAAACCAGTCATGATAATGTGTAACCTGGCAAGCATATTGACTTTTGTATGTTGTGTTCTTTCATGAAAAGCCTATGGACCAAAATTATATCTGACTTCAGTGGGGTTGCCTCTGCAGATATTTGGCCCCATAACCTCAGTTCAAAGAAGAGTAGGTTGTGATATACCTTTGAAAGTTTCGTCATCAATTGTATAGTGTAATGATAAACTGGCTCATATGTATGTAACACTGCCCTCCATTGGATGGATTTAGAATTGCTTATGTGTTACTGGCCCTATAATGCTAAGAATAGTCAATAGTGATTCTCCTTTAGCTCAGGTCTTATGGTCCTGTGCTTTTGGAGCATCAAGATCTCAGTTCTTTCATCACTGCCACCATGCAGTTCCAAAAGGCTGGGATGCATAGCATAGTGACAACCATGAAGTCCTAGGTTGCACTGGGTTTAGTCATGCACTGCACTGCACTGTACAGTCATGGCTTATCTACAAAGATTTTGAAGTTAGAACATTAGCTACATGAAATGAGAGAAAACATGTACCATACCCAAACTCCCATGTCTCTGACAACATTATGTGAATACGTCCCTTCTTGTTTATTGTCTTATATTGTGCCAATAGCAGAAGTACTTAGAGTGGGTGCTGTACAATAATTAAAAGCAAAGGAATCTCAAAAATAACCCAGAAAACTGCCACCATCCACAAAAACTAACCCAACCTAAAACATCAAACCAAATAAGACTAACAACAGTAAACCAAACTGAAGGTCAACTAAACTCTCATATATTTTGCAATTTGCCAAACTCAGGCTCTGATGACAACTAAGGGCCAAGAATTCCCCTGGGGGTACAGTCCTTTAACTGAGAATGCCCAGCTGTCTAAGTTCTAGATAGAGCACATTTAATTCCCCTTCTTATTTCCTTTTTAAGATTCCCCTTGTTAAATCTACATATTCTATGGTACCTTATTGAGCTACAGTTCAAATAAAATAAAGTATGAATGAACTTTCTTCATAGATGACTGCAAAGGGATTTATTCATCTGCAGAAAAGTATTTGCAATCCTTTGCTTCCATTGCTAATGTAAAGCTTGCTAATGAACATTACCAGTATAATAGTTCAATGGATCTATTAAATGCAGTTATCAAAGCTGAGTATTTTAAACAGTACACAGTTAAAAAAAGATCAAGATTTGTAAAAGAAGAAAAATGGTTCCTGTGAGTTAAATTTATTCTTAAGACACAGATAATTGCAGGTTTGTAGAAGTCTGAAGGGTTAACATGATAAAACATTTATTGTAAGCTTGTGCCACAACATAGATCTCCCTTTTGATATGGGGCTTTATTTTTGTCGAACAGACAGCTTTTCTGTCTTTATTTAACGTGGTAAATTTTTAATTACTTCCTTTAAAGTCTGCCTTCCCCTAACCTGTCCCTCCGCGGACTATTTTAAACAGAAGTTGGAGACTAATTGGCTCCATATTATTGTCACAGTGGCCCTTTTATTTCAGAGAGGATTCTAACATGTGTAGGGCATTTATTTAGCAAGGTGAATTAAAAAAAGTTGGAATTCGGCCTAAGAGGAAAATCTCCATAGCGACTCTTTAGGATTTTATCCATGCACTAAACTGATTTCCTTGCTCATGTTTCTTGCTTGAGTGAACTTTGCTAAGGTCTAGCCAATGTCATTGCAATGTCTCTCTTTATTAGAAAATATCAGGAGAAAAGGGTTCAAACATGATGGTTCAAACAACATGATAAAGTATTGTGAAAATAACCTGAACATTTTGACAAGTGTTATTTTAAGGGATTCAAAAACAAATAATTACTTAATGCTTCAACCATCGCAACTTGTTACACAGCAGCATGGGAATCAGAGCATGAGTGGGATTTCATGGTATTACTGCTTGAAATATTTGCCCAGAATCTCAAACCCACTCAGACTGAATGTGGATTTGAAGTTTGATGTGTTTGTGAACATCAGCCCATGCTTATGACACATTCAACCAACACAAGCTCATGTTCACAGGGCTGGGAAACCAGCAAACCTCACTTCCTCTGGACATTACAAGAAAAAGAAGGGGGCTCCACATTCTTATTGTGACAGGAGCATGCATATCGCATAGAGATTTGGGCTGGTCAGACCAGAAGGAGATGATACACTTTCAACCTCTGTGAACTGCACTGCAGGGCTCATGCAATCCTGACCCTTAGTGCAAACATACTGTACCTGCTTATTGATTAAAAAACAGAATATATCCATGCCTTTGTCCTTTGAGGTTCTGAGAGTGCATCTGTACATGTGGTGGTGAAGGATCAAGGAACATTCTGTTGTTAAGCTTTTCAACGTGATCACCTTGCTGTTTGTCTATTGTTAAAAGACCACGTGACTGAACTTCAGAATTCAGAGACTGTGCAAATGGCACAGTTCATGTTACTTGAATATTTCTTTGCACATAGAGCTTGATCTAGTTCCCAGTGAAGTCCACAGAGAAACACCTGTCAACTGAGAGGGAGTCAGACTGGCCCTATTTATATAGCACCTGTCATGCAAGCATCTTGGAACATTTTATAACCATTAGACTTCACAATGCTCCTGTAAACAGTAGATGGGGGATTAGCATTAAGGGAGAGGTTTTTTGGGTCCCCAAAAAGCCAGCTAATGATTAATAAAAGAGACAGTGGAGTCTGCCAGACCTCAGGTATACTTTAGGATTTCTACTTAGTTACGTTTTAAAATTAATCTCATATAGAATCTGGCCCTTTTTACTGCTTTTAACACCGGACGGAAGGGTTGCATTCCCATTTTACAGCTGGATAAACTGAGGCACAGAGTCTGCCTTGCACAAGATGTCCTGGAAAGGCAGTGGCAGTGTTAGGAATGGAACATAAAACTCCTGAACACCAGTGCTATGTTGTAATCTCTTAACCATGCTTTTTCTTCATTAAAAATGAACTATTTAATGAAATAATCAAACAGCACAGCTAATATAAACCAGGTGCTCTGTCTTGCCTCATATTCTTTGACTTACTGAGGTTGTCCTTTCACCTGTTGAATCTTATCCTTCTATCAGAAATGAAATCAATCTGGTTTGAGAGCTCACCTGTCATAGCTCAGGCTGGCATAGTAACACAGTGCCTGTCTCTGAATGAGACACTCATTTTTGCCAACTACACACCTCCTTTAAATTAGTCCCCCTACCTCCTACAATCATCAATCAGTACACATCTATTGTTAACATTTTTTAGGCATCTTTGCTTCTGGCTTCCTTACTTTAGAAAGTCCCTGGAACTGATAGGAAATAGATCACTGCATTTTATGCAATGTTGTTTCCAGCCCTGTTCTCTCTTTTGGTGGCAACACTGGCATGGCTGTTGAGCCCTTCAGTAAAGCACTATTGTTTCAAAAACTCCTGCTGAAGAAAGGGAGGATTTGGGGCAGGGCAGGAACAAAAGAAGTTTTGCTGGCCAGCAAGATGGACAAAAATAAGTTAGATTATTGTTTCTTTCTTCCTTTATTCACACATCTCATTCACACCAGTGCAGGTAAGATTTCTCACTATGTAATTTAAGTGGTGCCCAGAAGTAATGGTTTCATATGTTGGCTATTGCTGTTTCTGTCTGTAATACTTTCCTATGGGCAAACACACCCACCTTTCACAAAGCCACAATGATTAAGATGATCAAAGCACCCTATAATAATTTCTTTTCTTTTTGTAATTAATGATCTCCAATGGCATTGCTTGGTTTAATAAAGTAAACTATAAAGCAACAAGATCGGTTATTGACAGAGAGTTGTAGAACCCTTTAACTCTGTAACAGATTGTGTTCCCGTTTTGGAGGGTTTTTTTAAGTAAACTATTAGGGATGCAGAATTTTAACTTCCCCAGACTGTGTAAGGGAAACACAATCCTGCAAGGGGTCAGGCCAAAATCCTGCAGTGATCCTGCAGTGATTTCACTGGGGAGAGAGAGAGAGTGTGTGCACACACGCACATGCATGCATGCATACAAGGGTACCCCTGAACTCATGGTTTCTAACATTAGGTCTCAGCTGTGCAGTTTTGCTACAATACAATATGTCCAAAGGGAGTTCTTGGATATGCAATTAAGGAAGCCTAGTAAAAATGTGGAGTCAATTGTTCACTCATATTTTAAAAAAATATTTAACTTATCAGTTTTTTTAAAAAGATACCTCCAAAACTACAAAGGAATATATATGGAACAACCACAAGTAGATGAATTTTACAATATCTGGATGAGGAAAAAAATAAATCAGAAATGATACTGCAGATGAGTTCTGTTGCATAATTACAGTAGGATCAATGTTCCAAGTATCAAGAATAATTTTCAAATCTCTAATAAATTCAGTACCTAAGATTTGTTCTACTTAAAAATCCAGTAAGCAAGAATTTTTTAGAAATATCATAATTAGTAACCTCAAAAGATTGATCCTTGGTAGAAAATGTCTTAAGATGTTTTGAAATAAAAAAAAAATGGGCCTCATTAAAGTCAAGAAAAGACATTTCATACTAGCAAAATAACTTGAAACTCCCGCAGGGTAAAATATTGCTATTTGCACGCTGCTCTTATTACTATCTGCTTTTAAAGACAGAGCAAAATTTTCAGAAGTGCCTAAGGGCCAGATTTTTAAAGGTATAGGTGCCTAACTCCCTTTAAAAATCTGGATTTAGCTGGCTAAAATACCTAAGTCTCATTTTCAAAAGTGACTATTGAGACAGGTTCTTAGGCACCTAAGTCACTTTTGAAAATGGAACTTAAGCACTTCTAAAAAATTCACCCTTTAAGTCTCAGATCCTAAAACTGGTACTCTATGTGGGAAAATCCCTGCCCATGGGGCAAAGTTTAGAGTTGTATTCATTAAATCTAGTTAAATATAATTCAATGGGCTATTTTGAACAAGCTAGAAACTTGAAAATTTAATATTTGTATGTACCACTGACCATCTTACAATACTACGCCCACACTTTCCTAATACATATGATAACTGGTTTCACTTCAGACATCTGCTGTTGACAATTCTAGACCAAAATTCTATTGTGGGAGCCGTTTTCCTGTTAATGGATTTGGTTTTCAGGACATTTCTCACTACTTTTTCTCTTTATGTCTACCTATCCTCTCTGAATAGGAGGCAGATGTATGAGACTCAGTCAATATCAAGTGATTCTGTGCTCAGCAGACCCATGCCAATTGCTGAGTCAGTGATGTGCCTCCATCCATATTTCAGGCTGATTTCTGGTGCTTCGGCCCAAAATCTCATAGATGTGGATACAATGGGGTAGATTTCAGTAACTGAACATTTTATCAGACGTGGAAGACTACCAAATTATGATCTGCAATCTCCTAGGCAGATCTAGACACACAAATAAGTTTCTTATTACAGTACATTCTGTATTGAATAATGTAAATTTCCTGTTTGCTGGTCTCCCAGAAGCTGTGTTTCAAAGATAGCAATCTGTTTCCAAGATCGCCTTGACCTGAAAGAAATACAATATAACGAAATAATATAGTAAAAATAAGTCAGGTGCCCATCACAGAAATTAAACCTTTAAATGATCAGATCTACTGTGAATACAACTCTTTTTAAGGTGCCTTACCCCAGTAGCCTTGACATGAAGGACTGAAGTTTCTATTGCTGTGGCCAGGCAAATTAATTAATTTAAGCTGTTTTCCTGGTATGGATGTGGGGGGGGGGGGGGGGGGGGGGGGGGGGGGAGGGGTGGAGTTTATAAACCAAATATGGGACTTTCAAATATTTCATATCATTCTGAGATCATCACATGAAAATGATACTGCTGGTACATATTACAGTGTAAGGCCCTGCTTCTGGAAAGCATCCATGTTTCGTTAAACATTTAAAAATGTGCTTGGGTGATTTCCTGAATATGAATGGACTTAAGTGCTTTCCTGCATCAGGGCCTAAGAAAGTTGACTGCCTGACAATGAGTGCATGAAAGTATGAGTGTTATGCAGGGCCGGCGCAACCCATTAGGCGACCTAGGCGGTCGCCTAGGATGCAAACATTTGGGGGGTGCTGGCGCCCCGGTCGTCGGTGTAATTTTGGGGGCGGGACCTTCCGCCGCCTAGGGCGGCGAAAAAGCTGGCACCGCTACTGGTGTTATGAGGTGTCCTGCTAGCATCATTCCTTTGAAGGCATCCTCTGTCCTTCCTATAACTTTGCCACTTATTTTTAAGACTCCTTCTGATTATTTCTAAAACCATAAAGCATAACTGCTTCTGCTTAGCTTCTTATCTCAAGTTTTACTGTATGAATTAACCTTTTTGTTAATTAATTCTGATCTTTTAGCAGTTCCAAAACATAGCTTACATTTGATCAGCAAAAGACCACAATTTTCTGAACTTTAAAACAGCTTGGTGATAGCTTCTCAGTGCTAAGGCAGTGAATCCATGCAGGACCCATGGGACATCATAAATACAAGTGTTTATCATTTGAAATGGGCTGGAGAGCCATTTTCCTTATTGCTCCTGTACATGATCTGTGATGCATGCCCCTGAAAGAGTTTAAAAACGAGTTTCCATTTTGTTATACAGTTGTGAGGGAAAGGTGACAGCTGGACACCAATTCTACTTGCAGTTTGGAAAGCTCATCAAATGACTCTGTTTAGTAAATTCAGCATAATTTTCTTGTCTGTATTACCCTAATCTCAGAACGTGGGAATCAGAGACAGTACCAAGCAGTTCTATTTACTTCAGCTATTTAGAGCATGAACATTCTGAGTTCTTTTTGTCTGAGGCAGCAGAGTGGAGACAGGGGTAACTCCACATGTGGCCTTTCTTCCCCTTGCTTGCTTGTTTTACATTGACACAACAGGAACAGAAACAATGAGGGGTTTGTTTCTTGATTCGGCTCAATTTTTTTTGTCCAAAGGGAAGTATTGCCACTCACCTTTTTTCTTTCAACTAAGTTTCTTGAATGGTTTATTTTGATTCAGTCTAACATTGAACACAGTGAGTTTAGGCAGCAAGATAAGCTTATCTTGCTAATTAAATGGCATGGAGATATGAGACATAATTTCATATCACAAAGTCTCTGGTTAAAATCAGCTTGCTTCATTCTTTACTTCTCAGCATTCAGCTCATGACTTGCTTGTTCCACTTATGTTACTTGCATGTTGCATAGTCTGTTTCTTTCAGCTGTTTAGATACAAATGGAATGCTGCACTGTGTGGACTATAAGAGAGATTGGATGTTAATAACCGGCACTGGGAGAACTCGTATATATAGTCTGTACTGGCCCAGTCCTGCAAAAAAGAAGTCAATGAGAGCTTTGCCATTCACTTCAATGGGGCCAAGATTTCACCCACAATGTATAGCAGAGTTCATTTTAGCTAGAAAAATATATTGCTTATAGAATCACGGAGATTTATTGGGACATTGAAGGTACCAACTCGAGCATACACACATGCAGGACTGAACTTCTTGCAAATCCCCCAGGTCAGATCAACAACATAATAATGTACAAGCATCAAGATAAGGATATGGCCCCATCTACTAGAGGAGGTGCTGTCTACACTAATCATTACAACTTTCCCCTTGCTAGTTAAATAAGAATTTAAATAACTCCTAGGAATCTAGGCAGTCTGTCATCCACACAATTTTCCATGTCCATCTGTCCACTTGAAGCCTGTAGTCAGTCATGGACAACTCACTCATAGTCGGATCTACATTATCAGTGAGTGCAGGATTCATGTCCTCTAGTTCAAGCCTATCTGTTGTGGTAGACTGTCTGTTGAAAATGGCAGTGTGGTGAGGTCTCAAGAACACCCTGGCAATTCCTTCACCACAGCTGGTCTCCCACCATGAGTCACAAGAACTTGCCAGGACACCTCCATATCCTCTTCTGCATTTCTCTGGCATTCCCATTTCCTTTTTTTTCCAGTGAATCTGTGCACCAGTTCTCAGTGCAATACAAAGGGGTGAGCTCTTTCTTTTTGCATCAGCAATACTAAGTTGTTTAGATTTTTGTTCACTGTGTAAGGCCCCCTCTGTGTGTTTGGAGCACAAAGAGTTGCAGAATTGGGTCCACAATACATAAAAGAAAATATCGCTTTGCTTCTAAATTTGCATTCTCAGCACTTACACATTTCACATCAGAGCCCTAGCAATTACCAGTATTTATTTAAATGTCAGTCTAAAAAGCACAATGTTTTCAAATTAAAGCAGTTTCCATATCTGGAGGTATATGTGCAGGTTAGAAAAAGTGCTTACAAGGTAGAGGGAAGAATGTAATCTTGCAACATTGCATCTTTGAGGTAATTAAGGTAATCACTTTATATGTAAAAACAACGAGGAGTCCGGTGGCACCTTAAAGACTAACAGCTTTATTTGGGCATAAGCTTTCGTGGGTAAAAAACCCCACTGGCACCTCGTTGTTTTTGTGGATACAGATTAACACGGCTACCCCTCTGATACTTTATATGTATACTCTTGTCTAAAAGGCTTCTATTTCACTGTGGGTCACTGTTCATAGAATCATAGAAAATCAGGGTTGGAAGGGACCTCAGGAGGTCATCTAGTCCAAAGTAGGACCAATTCCCAACTAAATCATCCCAGCCAGGGCTTTGTCAAGCCTGACCTTAAAAACCTTTAAGGAAGGAGATTCCACCACCTCCCTAGGTAACCCATTCCAGTGCTTCACCACCCTCCTAGTGAAAAAGTTTTTCCTAATATCCAACCTAAACTTCCCCCACTGCAACCTGAGACCATTACTCCTTGTTCTGTCATCTGGTACCAGTGAGAACAGTCTAGATCCATCCTCTTTGGAACCCCCTTTCAGGTATTTTAAAGCAGCTATCAAATCCTCATTCTTCTCTTCTGCAGACTAAACAATCCCAGTTTCCTCAGCCTCTCCGCATAACTCCCCCTAATCATTTTTGTTGCCCTCTGCTCGCCTCTTTCCAATTTTTCCACATCCTTCTTGTAGTGTGGGGCCCAAAACTGGACACAGTACTCCAGGTGAGGCCTCACCAATGTCGAATAGAGGGGAATGATCACATCCCTCGATCTGCTGGCAATGCCCCTACTTATACAGCCCAAAATGCCATTAGCCTTCTTGGCAACAAGGGCACACTGTCTACTCATATCCAGCTTCTCGTCCACTGTAACCCCAGAACTGCTGCCTAGTGATTCGGTCCCTAGTCTGTAGCAGTGCATGGGATTCTTCCGTCCTAAGTGCAGGACTCTGCACTTGTCCTTGTTGAACCTCATCAGGTTTCTTTTGGCCCAATCCTCTAATTCAGTGTTTCCCAAACTTGGGACGCTGTTTGTGTAGGGAAAACCCCTGGCGGTCCGGCCGGTTTGTTTACCTGCCGCGTCCGCAGGTCCGGCCGATTGCGGCTCCCACTGGCCGCGGTTCGCTGCTCCAGGCCAATGGGAGCTGCTGGAAGTAGCATGGGCTGAGGGACATACTGGCCGCCGCTTCCAGCAGTTCCCATTGGCCTGGAGCAGCAAACCATGGCCAGTGGGAGCCGCGATCGGCCGGACCTGCGGACGCAGCAGGTAAACAAACCGGCCCACCAGGGGCTTTCCCTAAACAAGCAGCATCCCAAGTTTGGGAAACACTGCTCTAATTTGTCTAGGTCCCTCTGTATCCTATCCCTACCCTCCAGTGTATCTACCACTTAATGAAGATATTGAACAAGACCGGCCCCAGGACCGACCCCTGGGGCACTCTGCTTGATACCGGCTGCCAACTAGACATGGAGCCATTGATCACTACCCGTTGAGCCCGACGATCTAGCCAGCTTTCTATCCACCTTATAGTCCATTCATCCAGCCCATACTTCTTTAACTTGCTGGCAAGAATACTGTGGGAGACCGTATCAAAAGCTTTGCTAAAGTCAAGGACTAACACATCCACTGCTTTCCCCTCATCCACAGACCCAGTTATCTCCTCATAGAAGGCAATTAGGTTAGTCAGGCATGACTTGCCGTTGGTGAATCCATGCTGACTGTTCCTGATCACTTTCCTCTCCTCTAAGTGCTTCAGAATTGATTCCTTGAGGACCTGCTCCATGATTTTTCCAGGGACTGAGGTGAGGCTGACTGGCCTGTAGTTCCCCGGATCCTCCTTCTTCCCTTTTTTAAAGATGGGCACTACGTTAGCCTTTTTCCAGTCATCCGGGACCTCCCCCGATCGCCATGAGTTTTCAAAGATAATGGCCAATGGCTCTGCAATCACATCCGCCAACTCATTTAGCACCCTCAGATGCAGCACATCCGGCACCATGGACTTGTGCTCATCCAGCTTTTCTAAATAGACCCGAACCACTTCTTTCTCCACAGAGGGCTGGTCACCTCCTTCCCATGCTGTGGTGCCCAGTGCAGCAGTCTGGGAGCTGACCTTGTTCGTGAAGACAGAGGCAAAAAAATCATTGAGTACATTTGCTTTTTCCACATCCTCTGTCACATCCCTCCCTCATTCAGTAAGGGGCCCACACTTTATTTAAAATGTCATTGATTATTGTCTATGGAAGAATTGAGCTGAAATATTGCATCAGAATAGTGACTGGTAACTAGAGGAGATTTTGTTTTTGTTAATATGCTAATGTGAAAAGACTGACACAGAAGTGGGGAGGGTTAGGCTGCCTAGAAATTGATGTGTGGTTGAGGAGCGGCAGTCAGCTACTCTAGGTCTTGTTCAGAGTTGGTTCAAAAAGACATCATGAAGTACAGGGAGTAATGTACCTACAGCCTGTGATCCTGCAATGAGTTGTTTATTTGTATTGCGGTAATGCCTGTGTGGGCCCCAATCGTCCTTCTTGTAGCCACTATACAAACAAAATGAAAGTGTGAGCTGATTTCAGTGAAGCTCCATGTGCATGTAGGGACTTCCCATGTGGAGTTCTCTTCAGGACTGAGGTTTCTGTCTGCCTTGAGGGAGCTGCAAAGCATTCTTTCATGGCCGACAGCAATTCACATTCTACAAGGCCCAATCTGCATCATAAAAGTAAAACTTAGACGTTTTTGAAAGATTAGCAAGCAAGTGGCCCTGGGTTGGCCCAGCACTCTGTACAGTATTTTCCTTTGCTGTTCGGCATCACTGGAAAAGAAAGTTATTCCTTCCACACACTGCAAAAGGAATAGGGAATGAAGTGGAATTGATAGTTATGGATCCAGTTGGATAACAAGGAAGGTGCTGCTGCTATTTGTTTGTACTCAATTGTACTAGTGTCCTCAGATAGCAAACCTGAAGAGGTAGGGATTTTATCATTGTTTTAACCTAGCCCACCCACTGTACAGCACCATACAGTTAGTTTATGATTGGGTAGTCTGCCCCTTAAAGGCAGTACTGCATACCGGTCAGTCCTCCCCCTCACGTGGCATGGCTCTCTAAGAGTTTGGAGTAGTCTGATACACAAAGCCTGAGGAGATACAGGGAGAGAGGAAAGGGATAAGGGATCCTGAGAAGAAGTAGCACTTAGAGTGAATTTTGTTACTGTATCTTTAAGGACCTGGAGCCTTGCAGAGAGGGTGGGGCAGGGCTCCCCTCTCACCCAGACAATGAGAGAGCTGAGTGAAGGGCCAGCATAAATGCTGCCTCCTGTTTCATAGCAGGGCGGATGCCTAGACGGTGCAGGGAGCAAGAAGGCTCCTGCAGGGCCCAGAGTTAGCAGGGAGCAGATACCACCAGAAGGCTGAAAAGCCCTCTGAGCCTGAGGACTAAGTGGGGTCAGCTGAGGGAGATAAATTGCAACCAAGCTCCAGGAAGAGAGCTGTTGACTTCTGGTAAGGGGAGGGACATCATTTGTGTGAACTACCCAAGTTCCAGGAGGAGAGCTGAGACTCATGCCATAAGGAGAGAGAGAAAGTCTGAGACAGAACCCTGAGGGGACTGGGAACAGAGCTTCGAGGGCAGGCTTTGGAGGAACCCTGAAAGCCAGAAGCACCTTTTGTTTATTTGGGACTTATTGTTATGGCCCCTTTTTTATGAGGTTTTGTAATAAACAAGCCCTAAGGAGGGTATTATTGTCAAGCATCAAGAATGTCTGAAATGATGTTATTGGCTTCCTGAGCAGGGAAACTGAGGCAGGGAGTATTCGCAGTACCACACTAACTGCAGGGCAGACACACCCTATGACACGGTGCTGTATAAAGAACTTAAAAAATAGCTACTTTTGCACATGGATCTTGTAAATAAATTTGCACTTCTGCACATCCATATTTGTCCATCCATTTATATTATGCTCCTCTCTTTAGTATCTGAGTATTTTTCAGAAGTTGACGATTCCAGCAGCTCAGCTAAATATAGCGAGTGTTTAATATGTTCCCTCTTTCCCTGGAAGAGGGATTTTTAAAAATGTAATTTTCATAGTTTACTATTATTGGAAAGCTGTAGCGAAGTGATGGGTCTTGGATTTTGTCCTGGCTGAAGGCAGTAAAGTTTGTGTCCACTTTCAATCCTCATGGGAGAATCCCACAGCTATAGGCAAATGTAATTTATGTGGAAAGGTATTCTAATGAACTGTCTTTAATATCTTTTTTTCCCCACCTGTATAAAGTGAGAGAGTCTTATGAGTCATATTTAAAAAAAATTGGTTCAAAAGCTAAAACAGAACTGAGATATTTAACTCTAAGGCAACTAAAATCAAAACAATGCTCTGCATTGGCAGTCCTGCAAGACTGCCTTATAATGATTATCTTAAAAGATAGAAATAAACAACCAGAAAGTAAATGATCTTTTTATTGCCTTTCAGGGTTTTGTGGATTCATTATTTGTCAACATTCTGTCTCCCAATATGAATGTGAATTAAAAGTGGACTTCAGTCAGACCGAATTACTGACACCAGTGAATGGACAAGGGCAGAGTTTGGTCCAAGCTCTCATCAAATGTTTGATCTGGATCTGGCAAGCTTTCAGGATTTGGCTGTACAATCCACTAAAATGAATGTTTGTCTGAGAGTATCCTACAGGATGTGTGTCATGGTTACAGGATGAGCTGCGGCAGCCCCTGTCCAGTGCACCCCTCAGGTGACAGGCTTTGCTTCCTTCACCTCTCTCCAGTGTTGAACCATATGGTACTACTGCTTTTAAACCGGGAGTGTGCATCCCAATCTACTGCCTGTGAAAAAATGACAAGCACTACTTATTCTGCGCCTACAAGAGCTTTTCCCTCCAGGAGCCTGTGACCAGCGGCTGGGTATTGACTCAAAACAGCTTCTTCAACACAAAGGTGCACCCAAAGGTACATAACATTCCAAGAAGGAAGTTAGAACAACAAAAGGCCTACACAGTGAGTCTTACCTCAACTTTATCTTTTCCTTGCAAGTTTTGATAAGGTCTGCTCAGCCTGGACACTCCTACATCTGGGCAGGAAGAGACAGACAACCCCTACAGCATTCTCTGACTGTCTCTCTAACTCTCCTGCAGCATCTTCCTCCACTCAGCAACTTCTGCCCACTTACCCCTGCCCTTCCTTTCTAGGCAGGGGTTTTTAATGGTTTCGTTTTCTTGATCTTAGGCTTGGGAAAAATAAACCTAGTAGCCTTGCTTCGGCCATGCTGATGAGGATTTCCCAATGAGTAGCTCCCCCATTTTCTCTTAAAGCCCCTGGATACTTTCCCTAGAAGTATCTTCTCTCTCTAATTGTTTTGTTTACTACTTGGTTTTCTTTCACGGACTCATTTGATTTAATTCTGTGATCACACAAAATGATAGACAGGTAAACTGCCACATATAGAATATCCATACAAAATAATACAGATATCTCTCCACAACATGCATACAAGCTTCTTTGGGCAATCGTGGGTCTTGAGACCAAAGGCATGTTCCTTTCTATACCCAAAGGTAGCTTTCCCTGTCTCTAGTATATTTTAAATGAGTGAATAATAGTGCTCCTTAAACATAAGGCAGACTGACACTGGAACTCGGTTGCCAAAATATGTCTTTATGGAAGGACAGGATAACTAAATGCATTAAGCACATGACTACTGGTCAGGAGCATTTTTATGTTCTAAGGGGCTCATATTAACCAAGGTAAAATCAATGGGAGTTGAGTGTCTCAACACCTTGTGGGCTTGGACTGTTAGGCCATGTAGTCCAAGTCTAAACCTATATTGAAGAGTGAGAACTTCCCTTACAACCCTAATCAGATTTCCAGCCCTTGGGTCTCAGACTATGTGCCTGCTAACACCCTCTGCAGAGCAGGTGGTTGAGGAGAAGCGGGGAATAGGTGAAGCCTTGACTCCACCCCCTCCTACATGTTAGCCAGCACAGCTGAACTGCCTTGGGGAGTATCAGGATTTTCTATTAGTCTAGATCAGCAACAAATTACTACGCTCCCGCACTTACTTGGAGCAAGGAGGAAGTCCAGCATAAAAAACTGACTCGTGTGTATCTGAGTCATGTTGTCTCCAAGGGCTAACCCTAGAGTGATACAGCTTACAAACCACCCTTTGTTCAGGGCAGTGCTTAAAGGCACAGTCTAGCCCATAGCTTCTTCCAAACTATTTCATCCCTCCTGTCTCTCCCAAAAACCTCTGTTAAAAGAAGAGTGTTCTGTAGCAACTTATTAGAATCAGCTATGAGAAGGGTAGCACATTTTTCATTGAAAATAAACCTTTCCCCTTTCTCTCCAGTATTTTAAACTCTGAGATTCTTTTGCCACAGCATAGTTAAAAATGCTCTTATTTTCTGCATGGAGAATAATATCAAATTCTCCAACTTCCATCAGAACATGTGCATGAATCCTGGCATATCTAACGTTTGACACATTTTGTCATAAACAAGGTAGCAGATGTTACCTTATCCACATATATTAGTTCAGTAGACAGCATATTTTTTAAATTTCCATTTATAATGTTAACTCTTTCTTAAGTTATGCTACTAACAAATACTAAGAGGGCCTAAGTGCTAATATTCTATACTTAATGTTACTTTGTAGTTTGTATTGGATCTGATGCTGTGGGGACACTAGTTTCTTAACTAGGAAAAATGTTATTGCATTATTGCTTTCCTAGACTATGCTTAATATGTACAGAAATGAGATTTTACTTGGCAGGAATCACAAAACTGGATGTTTATTACCAAAAAGAAGGAAAATAACCTAACCAGGGATGAGCTGATATGGATTAGGTGCTTCCGTGAGACAGGGCACTAACCATTAATTCCTGGAGAGCTGGGTTAAAGTCTGATTTAGGTCACAAGTGAGATGAGGAGTCTGTTGGTCTCAGCCTAGAGTTATGGCCTTCATCCTGCAAGCTGCTCAATATGGGTGAATTCCCGCTTCCCTGCGGAACTCCATTGAAGCCAATTAGGAGTCCATCCACATGGAGCAGTTGGCAGGATTAATGCCATAGACATAAAGTTCTAGGCTGAGACTGCCTAATTCATTTAATTTGTGACCTAAATCAGACTTTAAGTCAGGTCTTCAGGGATTAATGATTAGTACACAGTCTCAGTGAGTCACCTGATTCATAAATCTGTGTCCCTTCCTTCTGAGTTTTGGAGCCAACAAGGTTCTGCACAGGTCTTGAGGGGTGGGGTGAGGGTGTCTACCTATGGAGAAAAGCTTGCAGAATCGGGTCTTAAATCAGCTCTCTTTTGAGACTTATGTGCACATTTTAATGGAAAAGCCGTTTTAATTGAATTGTGTAATTTAAGTGCATCTTACATTAAAATAATTGTGGATCTGACATGTAAAAAATGATTTCACTTGAAAATCTACTGGGAACAAGTTGGTAAAGAAGACTTTGCTTTGCACTATGTTGCAAGAAGCAGAAAAGAAAAATTTCTGTAGCATGTGGGAATATTCAGTCTTCCGCCAATGGGGTAAAAAATACTATCTTTGTACAACATTCAGTAACATGTTTTGTGTTATCCCCCTGATGTAACTGGCTTTCAAAAATTATAATGGATGATCCCATTTGACCAGGGCAAATGAAGAATGGGTTGGCTGTAGTAGTAAAAAATTATTGCTGTATTACATTTCCCTTCCTCTTTGTAGTTTTGATTTCCTGATGATTCTTAGGATAAACTATCCAGCCATCCATGATATCTTATGTAGGTAGCATCTGTTCTGGTTAAGAGGGTTGGAGAATATACAGAATATGCTCTTTGTGCTCAGCAGCATTAACGTGATGCAAGGATGGTATTTTGTTGCGCGTCAGGGACACCAGTTGTGATAGGAAGCACTGATTTTGTGCGTGTTATATTTGCTAAAAAAAAGAGCCTTGATTAATAGCAATCAACAGAGAATCAAGTGAAATAGATAGAGGCTTGCATCGTGCTGGGAGGATGCAGGGAGCCTTGTCCTCTCCACTTGTATGTTTGCACAGGGGCTTTTGCCCCTCCTTGTGGGGAAGTAGCAATATAAGGCAGCCTTTTGCACTGAGTATAAATGGGCCATTTTGAGTTTAGAACTTCTTGTGGAAACCAGGGACTAAGAATAAATCTCTTCTCAAACTCAAACCATTCATAATTTGAATTGTCTGTCGTTGATTATTCTAGTTACCAAAAGTACGTATTATCTAACATCCATATCAGTGATGGAAAACCTGGTAAAAATGGTACTTGGGACTGATTTTTAGATGTCTAAAATCTAATCAATAACATGGATATTTTTAGAGTATATTCTCTAGATTGAAATGAAAACCAAGCGAAAGAATCCTTTTTTTTTTTTTTTTGAAGGGTTCGGGGAAGAGGAGGGAAATGCCTCTGACTTCTGCCTGGATGGTAAGAAACCCCATTATAGCACCACAACCACACTGTTCATCAAGATCAATAATAATCAATTCCACTTCATTGCTTACTGACCGTTCTTTTTTCATTATGTTGAAGGAATAACTTCTCTATAGCAGCCAAGAAGTAAAGGAAATCTGAGGACAATTTTCAGGTAGAGAGCATATAGCAATATTTTTCCCCTAACAGAATATTGATATTTACTTTTCCTATTCAATAGCCTTGAAAGAAAGGCTTCATCTTTGCTTTTAGTTTGGTATATGGTATATCATATTAATTTATTCTCATTATTCTTTAGCTATAGTTTTTATATTTTATTTTTGTTTCAGTTTTGATTCCAATAATTGTATAGCCTAGTCTAGCATTTAAAAATATATGTTTACAGTTTACTACTTTCGGGAGGTGGGGTAGACTGTAAATTATGGTGCATTTGAATTGGTCATTCAGTTCTGTACTTCCAGATTCTGTACATACAGATTGTATGCCTAGAGCCGAAGTGCTGCATAGGTCTTGTGCTGGTTTCTGTACAGGTGTGTATTACACCCAGACAGAACAGACCATTAGGCAATCTCCTTGTTCTCTTTTTGTGTATGACTGGCAAATGTCTAATAGTCCATATTGCAGAATTACCACTTTGTCTGATAGTCTCCTTCTGGTATTCCCTGCAGGAGAGGAATCGCTATAGCGAGCACAAACTAGGAGCTGACCCCAAAGAGCTCCTAGTTCAAAAATCTTGATTTCAAGTATGGGGGCTCCATGGCATGAATGCTACAGAGTCATAATAGGAGCCAAGTAACTTTCTGAGCTTTCCTGTAAAGTCTTGATTATGAACTTTGGCACCAGCATAGAACAAAAATATTCTACTGGTCTTGTTACCATGTGAGTTTCCCACCCTGGTGGTAGTGTACTAAGTCAATGGAGCGAATGTTAACAATGGGACATAGAGAAGGATGCTTTCTCCAAGCCACATAGACAAGACCCCAGCATCAGATGGCCTTTAAAAAGATGTTTTCTCCTTTTTCTCTTGTTTTAAAAGCCATTTTATACCATCTGGAACCAGATCTGTCATTCTTTTCAGAGATATGGATAAGAAATAGGCCTGTTATGTAAGGACATAGAGGTAGAGGTCCTTCTAAAAATATTGTGGAAACCTCTTAAATAAGTGCATAGGAACTGCCATGGCAGAAAAGACCAGTGGTCCACTGTGACAGTGCTAAGGGACATGAAGCATTGTAGTGAACCAGCCCATAGGGGATGTTTCTTCCTGGTCTGGGAGTGTTAGTGATTTGGTTTATGTTCTGAAGCATGACGGCTTATATCCATTCTAATTTTTTATTTAGTTGACACAGCTCATTAGAAACAGAAACCCTATATGTCAATTACATAATTTGTTTCAATGAGCAGAAAGTCATTTTGCTGATGTATTCTTCCTTGTATTTAATTAATGCATTATTTAGTGCTAATTTTAAAGCAATTAAAATCCTGATTTAGCAAGGTATGTGAGCAAGTGCCTAACTTTAAGCACATGTGTAGTCCCAGTGACTTCGCTGAGAGTACTCATGTGCTTAAGATTCTTGTTGAAATGGGGGTTTAATTAATTTTTAAGTGCTGTGGTAAGGTTAACACCTAGTTAATTTGGACAGCAGAGAAAACAGCATGAGTGAACAAAGGGCTGCAGAGGAGAGAGAATTTACATGGGTAAATATCTATTCATACCTCTTAGCTCCTGCACCTGGCTCCCAGACACACCACTGGGTATTTGCATTTGATATAGACTAGGTGTGCCATTTACCTATTGCTTAGGCTCATGGAAATGTACTACACTGAATTGGGTCTCTGGCAATTAGCCCAAGGAGGAGCACCGGGACACTGGGATGCCAGTTAATTAGATTCAGTTGTGGAATCCAATCAGTTCCAGAAGCACTGGCACTGTTTTATTTCCCTTTTTAATTTGCACCACTGGTGCAGTGCCTCTGCTTCCTCTGTCCTATTTCCTTTCCCTGACTTACCCCCTACCTTTCAGTGACTTTCTGCACTTACAGTGTACTGAGGGGGTTTTGTTTGCTGCAGGAAAGATTGTGTCTTGAATACATGGAGAAGCCCATTTCTCTCTGTAACAAAAGATATAAAAGCACCACATGGAAGAAAATAAGAATTCTACAGTGTCAGACTGAAACTCTGTTTGAGGAAGGTAAGTCTGCCATCCTGTAGAATTACAGGTCATACAATACAATGACCCTGTACAACTAGTGAGGCCTGGGAGGGAAGTGGAGCCTTGAAATCCTAGAGTATAGAATATATATTCCAAGGCTCCCCTTCTCTCCCAGGCCTCACTAGTTGTACTTGTTCAGGGCTGTAAGGCAGAGAGAGAGGCAAATTATCTTCAAGGTGAGCAGGCTTCTCATTGGCCACTGACACTGGGATCTGTTGTGGAAATCCAGCCTGATTAGTAACGATTAAGGCTAAGATATTGTCATGGTGATTTTTAGTAAAAGTCACAGACAGGTCATGGGCAATAAACAAAAATTCATGGAAGCCCGTGATCTGTCCCTGACTTTTACTAAAAATAACCATGACAAAATGGGGAGGGGGAAGGTCTCCCCTGCTGCCTACGGTGGCTGAGAGTGCCAGTGTCCTGTTTCCCTCTCTTCTCCCCCCCCCCCCCGTGGCCCCAGGGCTGAGTGGAAAATGTCACGGAAATCTCTGGAAATCATGGATTCCATGACTTCAGTGACAAAATCTTAGCCTTAGTAACTATCTTATTAGTTGAAATGCCTAAGCACCTGTTATGAAAAGTGATGTGAGAATAAAATGGAAATCAACCCTTATGAAATAGATGGATCAGTTTATTATTATGATTAGAGATACAGGGCTTGGTTCAGCCTTGCTTAGGCTGGCTTCCACTGGTGTGAACTAGGGCACAGTCCACCTAATGGTTGGAAGTCTGTTTGTAAATGGGTTGCAGTGGTGCGACTGCAAGGACCCTGCATATGGCCAGTGAATCTTTACGTAGGTGCCACTGGTCAGGGACAGGGCATAGTCAGGGCAGAATCTACTGGAGAAGTTCTTAAGGAGTTCCTACCAAGTTTAAAGCTTCTTTCTCCCTGAAGAATCTGTGGAGCAGGGTGTTGGTACAACTATATGGGCAGGAACTTTCTCTTTAATAAGCACAAAGGGGCCCTGACCCCTGTAAGAGCTATCAAGCTATGAATAATTGCCTTCCGCACTCCAGAGTGACATTTACACCTTTCTGGAGCAACAGGAATGAACCAGTCCCCGAGTCCATTGAACCATGGGGAAAATGATAATGGGTTTGTAAACCCTTTAGAAAAGGGGTCTTGAAAAATGGGATAATTTGAACACCTAATTTCTGCCCTTGCCAATATTCCTTATAAACTTTTTCCAGGTGTCCCACTGTCGTCTTTTCCATAGTATTACCCTAATGTATGTAACTTACCCCTGTACCAGAGATCTTGCTATTTAACAGCAGCTTGTAACAGAGAGAGGTTAAGAGTACTGACTGTCATCAGAAAGAGCTTTATTGAAGAGAAAACTGTTTTGTTGAGAAAGGAAAAGAGACTCCTCAAACCACTTATTGGAGCCCTAATCTCTCAGGAAATTAAAGGCAACACCACAATCCTGCCATGAAAGTTCTTCAAGAGAAGAACTGCTTATGAGTTCTTTCCTACAGCTCTGTTCCACACAACTCAGGATATTTCTAATAGCATAGGGCTAACATGTGGAATCCCTTTGCGGTGTTTGGCTTTTCACTCTGATTTATTTCTGAGACTACTGCAATATTTGGGCACGTCGGAATGAGTCAAGGACAGAGTGCCTGTCTTGTTTTTACTCATCCCAGTATAAATTGTCAGTAACTCACTGAAGCCAATGGAATTACACTAGTTTTTTTGCTGGTGTTAATGAGAGGAGGATCAGGCTAGAGTGGTAGCCTTAACTTTAAATGCAAGTAGTTCCACTGATTATTTTTTTTTAATTATTCACTAAAAGCCACTTTTGGCTGGCTCTGCATATGGAAAAGAGAGGCAAAGCTTTCCTTTTCCCTCCTCCCCTTTTGCCCCTACGCAGGGACCACCCACAAACCCATCCTTGCATTCTGTGAGCAAAAAGGTCAAAGTGTAGTGTTGACAATGGACACCCGGAAGAGGGCGGGAAGAGACAGGGACATGGCTACTGTGTTGTCTCTTTCCTCCTGCGCTGAGCTAGTTTGGCAAAGTGGGAACACTGTTAAAGGTATTTCGTTGGCCACTAGATGCAGCCTCCTTTGCTCCTGGAAGAGTTCTGGCTGAGTCAGCCACAATGCTTCCAGTACTTGCTGCAGTGAAAGCCTTCTGCCATGCACACATCATGTAGGCTATAGCTTAACCAACATCAATCCCTATATTATATTTTGACATTGATTTCAGTGTTTTTATTTTTGCATTCATCTCTGAATTGCTTACATTTCCTGAAAGGACTGGGTATTGGATTTATGGGCAGTGTCCAACACATCATCCTGTGACAGTGGACCTTGTTTTCAGATGGGGATTGTAGGGAACATTTGTTGCAAAGAAAGTGGCTTGACTTAACTGACAGACTGCTAGAACTGTTCTCTGAGCTTTTCAAATAAGGTCTGCTAATCCCAACACCTAATTAATTCGGCTATAACAACCTCCACACAAATGTTACCTGACTTCATTTTGCCCATAAAATGTTATCTCCATTTGTCAAAGTACTTGCCTGAGAACTTGGGAGCTTTTTGATTCAAGAAATTGCATGGGGAAAACAAGTTAAAAGCACAGAGTACAGTAGTATAGTCACTTAAATGACACTCCAAACACACCAAAGCTGGATCTCAGTGGAAGTAATGTTTTATTATGCCAGGGGCCTGGATTAGTAATATCTCAATCTACCACACACTGCTTTCTAAATTAATTATTCGATTCTCTTTTCCCTTCCTTATATTTCTTTCTTTGACTACTTCAGTTTCTGCAAAGAAAGATGGGATAGGGAAGATATAGGTTAAATCAGCTGTGACAATCATGGAACATAATTGACATGACAAGAATGACAGTAGATGCCGTACTATGAATGGCCATTTCCCAGCAGTTCCAGCAGTGTATCATCTTGCTTAGCTGCTTGTTAGTTAGTGGCTCTGGGATTTCCTTTGGGCTTGCCATGTAATTGGGCTGCCAAAGGGCTGTTGAAGCTTTTCATTTTTCCCAAACATATTTTCAGTTCCCTCGTGCATCTCTCTTCCATTTATCACTCTCCATTGCTTTAAGTCTAAAGAGGCCTTTAAAGTATCCACGTACAATTTATCTTTTTCATTAATGCAAATACCCTATTACCAGTATCCCTTCATGTATTTTAACTGCACTCCAAAGTTGTTTACTTCCAGGGAATCAAAAGTAAACTCCACTTTACTTGCCCTTCAACAATCCCTTTGAATTCACATATACAGTTTACTTCTGGATAAGGAATTTATTTTAAAGCCTGTTCCTTCATTATCTGCACTTATAAAGGTGGGAGCACTTTCATTTAAATATAATTAGCATGCCAAAATGTTTTGATCTTGCTTATCCTAGTCAGAAGCCTCATTAGCAGCAGTCTTCTACTGATGAGAAAATCTAACTTTGAGTTTTGGACTCTCTAGATCAAAGCCAAACTTTAGACTAAATTTGTCTTCATTCAGCATTTTTTAAAGTATAACTGTTTTTAAACAGCTTTTCCAAATATCACTTTTTATGGTGTGAGTAAACGAGTAGTGTGATTTGTGGATGTTTAATTGTAGTTTTTCCTAAGGATGGACAGAGCGGCAAGTTCATGTTTTTGTTTCTTCATTAATTCATCTACAGCATAAGATTTCAAAAGAGAATTTTACATAAAAGCATAGCACTCTCACTCTTGTTTTTAACAGCAGCAAAAAAAAGTGTAAATGCCAAAAATCTAGAAAAATATCTAGTAACTTCTTCTGACTCAGCTGCCTGTGTCTTGCAGATATATGTAATAAAAAAAGAATATGCATAAAGTTGTTGATACGCAATAGTTACACATTTAAGGCCAAATCCACCTGGCTTTATTCATGACAGATTTGAGTCCCACTTCCTGACTTGTTGACCTCACTGGCAAAACTCTAAGTGACATAAATGGGAGCAGGATCATTTTATTTAGGGTAAAATTATGGCCCCATTGTAGTCAGCAAGAGTCTTGCTATTGACTTCAGTGGGGCTAGGATTTCACCCTTAGTCAGTTGCCCTATTTAATGTAATTCTATTGACTCTAAATTCCAATCATACCTGGGTACTGTAATTTAAAGCATTATCAGTGCTTTCAACATTCAGACTTGGTATAAGAAGGCTACAACTCCAGTAGTTTCAGTGGAATTGTCACTGTTCAGGGCAACTGCGCCTGTATTTCTCCTCAGTGGTCCAGCAAGGGCACTCACTCTTGGTCGTCCAGCTCCCCAGCTGTTGCCGCTCTGGGGTGGAGACTTGTATCTCTCTTCCTTCTAACCAGGGTATTGCCAGGCTGCACAATTCCCTATCTTCACTGTGTTATTCTCAGCAAAGACAGTCTGCCTAAACAGACCTGCATGATTTTTCTTCAGAGACTGATAAGAGTGATTCTACAGTTATAAGAACCATGCAGTTATTTCTAAGAGAGCCTACTTTATTCTTAAGGTAAAAGCATTACAGAGAAAACATATTACAAACAATGAAGGAACCTACACGCATGCTAATAAGCTTACCAGTGATCACTCCAACCCTAAGATAGATTCTGGCAGGATAAGTCCTTTAACCCCAAACGCCACCCCCTGACCTTAGGGGAGTCCCTGTGGTTACCAGTTTGACAGCTACACCCAATCCCTTACAAGCCTAAGGATTGGGGCTCCTTGTGGATCAGGAAGAAGGCCCTGAGCCACTTTAAAACCATGCTGTTGATCAAAAAAACACTTTTGTCTGTCGGTCCCTGGAGAATCCAGTTTGAATTAGTATATGAGCACCTCTCCAAGAGGGTGATTTCTCTGGAGATATTACCACCTGAGTGAATTTCCCTAATCCTCCCATGCTGTTCTCCTGTTTACCCTTCCCATAGAAATACATATAACACCACATACATGCCTACATTTTTAATTCAATGGATCCCAAAGATATTAACCTATATCAATAAAATTAACAATTTAATAAAGTTCTTCAGGATATTGCAGGAAAGTAGCAGTCTTCCACATCTACTAGACATGGGTGGAATTTGTCCTGAATCCCCCTGGGAGGGTGTGGGGATTTTTTGTTTTGTTTTTCAAGAGACTTCAGACTGTCAGGGTACTAAATGGTCCCTGTGAGGGGGTTTGTAGCCCACACTGAACTAGGGAAAGGAATAGAGCTATACTGGGCTAGGCAGGCTCTGCCCCTCAGCAGCTGCAGGGCATGCTCTAGGTAGAGGAATAGTTTAAAAGGACACTGGTGTAGGCCATGGAAAGAAGGAAAGGTGCTGCAGGCTGCACCGGAAAGCAAGGTTGATGCTGGGAGCTGGGACAGGAGTGGCTACAGCTTTAAGTCTCCTCTAGCATCAGGAATTTAGGTCCCCCACTCTTTGGGAGCTGAAAGCCCTAAAAGAAACAGCTTTGAACAGAATGTTAACAGACCAAATGAAGTCTTCTAAGGCAGCGACTATGCCCCAAACAGAAGAGCACCCAATCTGATAGGAAGTGACCAGAGAAAAGTGTAACTTAGAGTAGATCAGTAACTGGTCTTGACACTTTGACAAACCCCTAGGGCCCTAGGTTGGGACCCAGTGGAGTGGGTGGGCCCGGGTTCCCCTACCTTGATGCCATGCTTCTTTTTAGTAGTGGAACCTCAAGGGGAGTGATTGGAACACCAAGGAGGGATTGAGGCCTACAACATAGAACTTGTCCAGAGCCCTCACTGGGACAGCTAGGCTGGCAGAAATGGTAAGGCTGGTGCCCAACCATTAGGCCAGCTTGTCATCACACTGCCCCAGTTACAGTCTCTATAACCCTACTATCTGTGCACCTCACAAGTGATGTTCGCTTAATATCACCCTTGTCAGGTTGGGAAGTAGAATATCTATTTCACAGAGGGGGAACTGATGAGGCACAGAGTGCTTAAGTGACTTGCCTAAAGTGAAACATTGAGTCTATGGCACACCTGGAAGATTGGGACCAGATCTCCTGAATAGAGCTGGAAAAATAACTCATTTTTCAGTTCATTGGCAGTTCAAAAAATCAGTTTGATCTGAACCAAAACCAAAAATTCTGAAAAAAAAAAAAATATGGCAAATAGTGTCAATACAATTTCATTTCAGGTTGAATAAAAAGTTTTGTATCATTTTCTGGCCACTTTTAAAATAAGAATGAAGGAATTAAAGAAATAGATTTACAAAATGAAGGGCAGGGGTGGGGGGTTACTAGTGCTCCTAACTATCAGTCCAGTGTTTAGGGCATGCTTCTGAAATGTGGGAGACCCACATTCAATTTTCATTTATGCCTGAGGTGGAGAAGCTGTTTCACTGTGAATATGACAGAAGAAGAAGAATTGGACCAGCTACTACTGCATTCAGAGAAAACTGCAAGATCCGGAGGGCTAAAGATATTTCTATTAAAAACTAAAATCAGTGTATATAAGACAGCTATCGTGCCGATATTGCTATAAGAGTTGGAATGCTGGAGTATAAGGAAAGCAAATTAATGAAAGATATTGACAGCGGATGAACTAGCTGAAGGGAATACTGAGAGTTTCAATACTGCAGAAAATAAAACATAAAGTGATCAGAAAATGGCTAGGACAAGAAATAATGCTGTTACGGCAGATTCAAGAAAGACGACTGCAATGGTTTGGATGTGTGTTTCTAATGGACTTGGGAAGGATACCATACATAGCGATACGTACCAGAGTGCAAGGAACTACAAATAGACAAAGACAGAGAATGTGTTGGATAGACACAGTGAAGAATGATACAGAACCAAAAGGTTTAAATATGAACAAAGGTGTGAAGCCTGATACAAGACAGAAGTGGTGGAAAGACTTCATTTGACCCCATTGTTGCTGCTGAGCTGATAGACAGGAATCAAAGAAGGAAAATTAAAAGAAGCTACCTTTTGGTGGTAATTTACTCGAGATGTTACTGAATGCCTATGAAACCATGCAAGACCCAACCCCAGCCAGTCATTTAGGATAACTTGCCAAATGCCAGAGCTATATATAGATTAGTGGCTAATTAACTACCCAAGAGTGCAGTTGCAACTGTTAAAGAGTAGTGAGTATTTTCTCTTCAGCCTATATTGATTTGTATGGTTTTAATGATAATATCTATTACATGTTGACTCACAGATTGCTACATATCTGCTCTCTATTTCTTTATTAAAGATCCCCACAGCTGCATCTTAGTCAATTATCTACCTCAAACAATCTGTCCCATAACTAATTGGGATATGGAAGGTCACATTTCCATTGTTCATTGATACATAGTTATCATTCTTTTCATTTTGTTTAGTATAAATATATATAAAGCCAACTGTTTTAAATATGTACTTTGGTGGTGTGATAAATGAAGAGGGGGGTAGCCCCCGTTTATGAACACCCAGCCAGCCAGGTAGCTGTAAAATCCTTCTTGGGCTTGGCCGGGTATTACCAACGATTTTTACTGAACTATAGCCAAATTGCCACCCCACTGACAGACCTGACCAGGAAAAAACAACCAAATGCAGTTCAGTGGCTTGAGAAGTGTCAGAAAGCCTTTAACCATTTTAAGGCGGCCCTTACGTCTGACCCTGTACTGAGGGCCCCGGACTTCGACCAACCGTTCATCGTAACCACAGGTGCGTCCGAGCGTGGTGTAGGAGCAGTTTTAATGGAGGAAGGACCAGATCAACAATTCCATCCTGTCGTGTTTCTCAGCAAAAAACTTTCTGAGAGGGAAATCACTGGTCAGTCTCAGAAAAAGAATGTTACGCCATTGTGTATGCTCTGGAAAAGCTACGTCCATACATTTGGGGATGGCGTTTCCATCTGCAGACTGACCATGCTGCACTGAAGTGGCTTCACACAGTCAAAGAGACTAACAAAAAACTTCTTCGGTGGAGTTTAGCTCTTCAAGACTTTGATTTTGAAATACAACACATTTCAGGAGCCTCTAACAAAGTGGCTGATGCACTCTCCCAGGAAGGTTTCCCAGAATCAGCTGGGTAAAAATGTCCCTGCATTCTAAGACAATGTAGTCCTTGAAATGTAAAAAGTACTGTTTAGTCCTTCATGTAATTATTAGAAAATTAGAGGTGCATGAATCTTATTAACTCTGTTTCCTAAACCTACAGAAAGAAATCCAAGCTGGTGTGGACCCGCCCTGAACCAGGCTGGCCACCACCATCTGTGATTTGGAGGGGGAGGGGGGTGATAAGTGAAGGGGGTGGGGGATAACCCCCGTTTATGAACACTCAGGCAGCCAGTTAGCTGTAAAATCCCTCTTGGTGTCTGTTCTCTGCTTGCTTTACCTGTAAAGGGTTAACAAGCTCACAGGTAAAAGAAAAGAAGTGGGCACCTGACCAAAAGAGCCAATGGGAAGGCTAGAACTTTTAAATTTGGGAAAGAAACTTTCCCTTTGTCTGTTGTTCTCTGGAGAAGGAGACATGGAGCAGCATGCTGTGTAAGGCTTGAACCAGGTATGAACATTCATCTTCCATACCTAGAAGAAATTATTTGGATAGGGAATGTTTAGACAGACACAATCAGGTTTATTTTGGCTTGTGGATCTCCTCTGTGATAATCCCAGATGCTTTTGTTTATAACCTTTAAGANAATTTAGGTCCCCCACTCTTTGGGAGCTGAAAGCCCTAAAAGAAACAGCTTTGAACAGAATGTTAACAGACCAAATGAAGTCTTCTAAGGCAGCAACCATGCCCCAAACAGAAGAGCACCCAATCTGATAGGAAGTGACCAGAGAAAAGTGTAACTTAGAGTAGATCAGTAACTGGTCTTGACACTTTGACAAACCCCTAGGGCCCTAGGGGTGGTGGTGGTAAGGGCTTGCGGGTACCCCACAGGGAGGAATTCCCAAGTGCTCCTTCCTGGGAGCAAGGGTTTTTTTTTGCATTTGGGTGGTGGCAGCGTTACCAAGTCAAGGTCAGAGAAAAGGTCTAACCTTGGGAGTTTAATACAAGCCTGGAGTGGCAAGTATTAATTTTTAGAATCCTTGTGGGCCCCCATTTCCTGCACTCAAGTGACAGAGTGGGGATTCAGCCTTGACAGGTGATATTAAAATATCTCACAAAAGTGAAATCCTAGGTCCATTGAACTCAATATCAAAAATCCTGTTGACATAAATGAGGCCGAGATTTCAGCCCAGTTGCATTGGTTGACTAAAGATTTGCCATTAGCTAATCTCAATATTCAAGTTATTTCTTTTCACTAGGAGAAAGGAAGTACAAGGGAACACTGTAGATGCGGAGATAACTATATATTTATCGTAAGCATTATTGGCACATTTTTCAGCTCTACCACTGTGTATATATAGGAAATTATGTATGGTTTTATTGCAAGCGATAATTTGGGAAAGCAAATTTGCAGCAGGCAAGATTGGAACTTTCGATATTCTATAACAAATATTCGTGTTATACATGGGAAACCTTCAGTAAGTTAGGGGGGGGGAAATCCTCAGATTTAGGGTCCAGTGGGGTGTAGTGTGTTGTAAAAAAAAATTACTGCTGTTATTACCAAACTTTTCTTACTTGTATTTTATTAAATGCATTTATCTAACCTCTAAGCATATATACAACAACAAATTTATTGATGGTGTAATTTCATTGAACTCAATGGCATTACACCAGCAAGGTATTTAGCTCAGAAACTTGTATTGTGTTTTGTAAATTCTACTTTAATCCATCATTGTATCCACCAACACCATCAATAGTCCATAGGTTTGGGTGCGTGGCTATGTCCCTCTTCCACCTCCTCCTCAAAAGCCTAGGAAAGAAGATGAGCCTTCATAGTAACATGCAGCAGGTTCCTTAGTTCATTTTTTTCTCTACATGACTATACTTAATTTTTTTCAAAGTTTTCGCTTGAGGGATAGGAACAACTAGATCATTACAGCCAAGTTCTGCTCTGCGTTCTACTGAAGCCTGGGAGTTTCATTCAAATCAGAATTTGGCACAGAGTTATTTTTCCTCAATGAATCTGAAGTTTCATTTCTACGGGGATCCAAGTTATTTATAGCTGCTTTGGGTTATCATTTATAGTCTCATTTTGCTAAAATTTGTGTATTTCATATACTGTTGGGATTTAAACAAATAAAAATCAGGGAAATAAGCATCAGGAATATAATTTTCAAAATCATATTATTTCCCTCTTCACTTCCCAATCTCAGAATGTGCTGTTTACTATTCCATAACTTTACAGAGGCATCTTATCACTTTATGTATAAAATAAGAATAAAGGAGGCAATGGGTGGGATTTGGGAATTGTAATAATCATGGCATCCAATCAGGTTCTGACCAAATAAATTCTCAAGTACCTTTGCTTTTGTGCAGGGAAACTGAATGACCCACTAACCAACAATGTTCCCTCCAGCTCATTGTTGTAAGTGGGAGCAAACTTGCCGGTGGTATACTTGCACTGTATATAGACACTTCCAATTTCTACTGCTCTAAATCCAGCTCCTTAACAGTATTAAATTCACTTAAATAAAAATAAATATATAGATGCAAACACAAACTCCTGCTCCAAACTGATATCATTAGCTCGAAAGAACACATTTGAATGTGAAAGGATATGTATCTGCAATTTAACAGTCACCTTTATTAATTTTCACTTCACCTAGGGAGCTGACAGCATTACTCTCCCACATAGATTAACCAGTTGCAAAATGTTTCTTCAAGTAATAGCAAGGTGCCAGATTTACATACAGAGAATGGGTAGTGGTAACTTTAATTTGCTTGCAAATTAAATTGATAACCCACATTGTCTGTATATAGCTGGATTTGTTAAGAAGTTAATTAACTCTTACAAGTCATTCTTTCTGGTGCTATTAAATCAGGATGCCGGGCAACCAATAACTGGGGACTCCATCTGTGAATAGGCAGAGACCCCCCACACATAGTACATATGGGCTGAGTTAGTGTCCAGACTTACCCCTTTCCTGGGGTTTGTCTGTACTGTTAACTTAATAAAATAAACAGTCTGTGTTTTGAAAATTATCTTAAAATTACAAGTTATCATTTTTAAGTTTGTAAGGGGTTTCCAGGTCCTGCATGTAGGCTAGGGGGGTTTGTAGGGAACTGTTATCTTGGGGTATGTCTACACTACGAAATTAGGTCAATTTTATAGACGTCGATTTTTAGAAATAGATTTTATACAGTCGATTGCGTATGTCCACACTAAGCGCATTAAGTCGGCGGAGTGCGTCCTCACTACCGTGGCTAGCATCAACTTACAGAGCGGTGCAGTGTGGGTAGCTATCCCCCAGTTCCCACAGTCTCTGCTGCCCACTGGAATTCTGGATTAAGGTCCCAATGCTTGATGGGGCAAAAACATTGTCGCAGGTGGTTTCCGGTACATGTCATCAGTCGCCCCTCCCTCCGTGAAAGCAACGGCAGACAATCGTTTCGCACCTTTTTTCCTGGGTAACCTGTGCAGACATCATACCACGGTAAGCATGGATCCCGCTCAGCTCACAATCACCGCTGCTGTTGTGAACATTGTAAACACCTCGCGCATTATCCTGGAGTATATGCAGAACCGGGCTAAGACACGCCAGCACGAGGAGGATTTTGATGAGGACATGGACACAGACATTCCTGAAAGCACTGGCTGTGGCAACTGGGACATCATGGCGGCACTCGGGCTGGTTGATACAGTGGAATGGTGATTCTGGGCCAGGCAAACAAGCACAGACTGGTTGGACCGCATAGTGTTGCAGGTATGGGATGATTCACAGTGGCTGCGAAACTTTCACATGCGTAAGGCCACTTTCCTGGAACTCTGAGTTGCTTTCCCCCACCCTGAAGTGCAGGAGTACCAAGATGAGAGCTGCCATGACAGTTGAGAAGCGAGTGGCGATAGCCCTGTGGAAGCTCGCAACGCCTGACTGCTACCAGTCAGTCGGGAATCAATTTGTAGTGGGCAAGTCTACAGTGGGGGTTGCTGTGATCCAAGTAGCCAATGCAATCATTGACGTCCTGTTATCAAGGGTAGTGACTCTTGGAAATGTGCAGCTCATAGTGGATGGCTTTGCTGCAATGGGTTTCCCTAACTGTGGTGGGGCAATAAACGGAACGCATATCCCCATCTTGGCACCGGACCACCTTGCCAACCAGTACATAAACCGCAAGGGCAATGGTGCTGCAAGCACTGGTGGATCACAAGGGACGTTTCACCGACATCAACGTAGGATGGCCGAGAAAGGTGCATGACACTCGCATATTTAGGAACTCCGGGCTGTTCAAGCAGCTGCAAGAAGGGACTTACTTCCCAGACCAGAAAATTACCATTGGGGACGTCGAAATGCCAATAGTTATCCTTGACGGGGGTCACGACTCACCACCGCTGGCACCTCCTGCTGGTCTCTCCGGGAATTAGCTCTTGTCACCTGCGGAGTGCCCTCGACGTGTGGTGCTTTGCCCGTTGTCTGCTCTGCTGCCCTGGGATCTGCGTTGCTCCCTGCTCGGCAGCGTCCTCTTCAGGACACTGGCCTCCAGCAGTGCCCACTACTCCAGTCTCCACCCCTTCCGGGGGAGGGGCAGGGGGGTGTTTAAGAGTAGTCCTTCGGCCTTCACCTGCCTCAGTGGCCAACCACAACCCTAAAGTCTAGCCCCTTCTTTCAGGAGCCAGTTGCAGTCTATCTCGGCCACACTCCTCTGTGGCCAGGTGCAGTGTAAAGCGGGGGAACCAGGCCCACCCGCTACTCTGGGTCCCGTCCCAGGGACCCTCTAGCAGCAGCCTCTCTCTGCCCTCCTTCGCTCCCTTCTTGTCCACCTATTTTCCCTGGGCCACTTCCCCTTTGGCCCCGTGCACCTTCTCAACCCTTTTTAGCAGGGGCCGCAGCCTGGCAGGTAACTGGGCTGGAGCTCTCCTCTGCTCCCCCAGAGCCTGCCCAGCACTGCTCTGTCCAAGGTGCTACCGCCTTACCTCAGGAGCCAGTCCTCCTCCCTTGCTAGTCAGGGAGTGACGGCCATCCCCTCTGCTAGGCAGCCTTTATATAGGACCCAGCCCGGCCCTAATTGGCTGCTTCTCCCTTTGCCCTGATTGGCTCTCCACAGGCCTTTGCTGATTGGCTGCTGGCCTGCGCAGCCTCTCTGGCCTCCTGTTCCTGCCCTTTTTCTCAGGAGGTGGGGCAGCCGCCCCACCACAGGGACCCAGCCTACCCCTTGCTCCCATGGCTCGTGAAGCCATACACAGGCAGCCTGAAAAGTAGTAAGGAGCAGTTCAACTATAGGTTGAGCAAGTGCAGAATGGTGGTAGAATGTGCCTTTGGACGTTTAAAAGCTCGATGGCGCTGTTTGCTGAGTAGGTCAGACCTCAGCGCAACCAACATTCCCATTGTTATTGCTGCTTGCTGTGTGCTCCATAATATCTGTGAGAGTAGGGGGGAGATGTTTATGGCAGGGTAGGAGGTTGAGGCAAATCACCTGGCATCCAATTTTGAATAGCCAGCCACCAGGGCGATTAGAAGAGCATAGCAAGGTGCACTGTGCATCCGAGAGGCTTTGAAAACCAGTTTAATGACTGGCCAAGCTTCGTGTGTGTTTCTCCTTGATGCAAACTCGCCCCATTTGTTGATTTTAATTCCCTGTAAGCCAACCACCCTCCCCCCTTCGAAATAAAGTAACTATTGTTTTGAAACCATGCATTCTTTCTTTATTTATTAAAAAAAAAAGAGATAACGGACAAGGTAGCCCAAGTGAGGTGGGGGAGGAAGGAAGGACAAGGACACGTTGTTTATTGTAGCCACACTAAAAATCAAACAGTTTGAATGACAGCCTTCTGTTGCTTGGGCTATCCTCTGGAGTGGAGTGGCTGGGTGCCTGCCCCCCGCGTTCTTGGGTGTCTGGGTGAGGCAGATATGGAACTTGGGGAGGAGGGCATGCGGTTATACAGTGGATGCAGCGGGGGGTCTATGCACTTGTTGGCTTTCCTGCAGCTCCAACAGACACTTCATCATGTCCGTTTGCTCCTCCAACAGACGCTTCATCATGTCCGTTTGCTCCCCCATTAGTCTCAGCATCGCGTCCTGCCTCTGCTCACTTAATTCTTTCCTGGCCTCTGCCACTGAATGCCTCCATGCATTAAGCTGTGCCCTATCAGTGCGGGAGGACTGCATTAGCTCGGAAAACATGTAATCACAAGTGCATTTTTTTCGCCTTCTAATCTGCGATAACCTCAGGGACGGAGATGATAGGAGGAGCATAGAAACATTTGCACCTGGAGGGAGATAAAAAGGGAGAGTAAAATTTAAGATACATTTCTGAGAACAAAAGGGAGACTCTTTCACAGTGAATCAAGCAATTCACAGCAGACAGCACATGTGCTTTAGGTACAATGTCGCATTTTGCCTGTTATATTGAGCGCCTGCCAGTATGGTGACACATCACACACAGCTGGGCAACAGAATTCGGTCTCCAAGCAGCCATGGTAAGCCAAAGGGTACGAGGGGTTGACTACTTACGCCTTCATAACATGTGGGAATGTTTTCAAACTGCAGCGCCTTCCTTTCCTAGAGCAAGCAATGGGTTGGATTTCACATTTAAAAGGAGGGGCTGTGGTTTTCGGGTGGATGTTCAGCACACATCTATCCCCACTCCACCACGTGGCTATTCTCTGGGTTGATCCCTTCTCCCCTCCTCCCGCCGCATGGCTATTCTCTGGGATGATCCCTTCACCTCTCCCCCCCCGCCCGCCGTGTGGCTATTCTCAGGGATGAGCCCTTTTTTCCAAGCGCAAACAGCCCAGCATGACCGGGGTCCTTTTACTGTTCCCTTACAAAAATTCCCCTATTTCAACCGGGTGACCATGAATGATATCACTCTCCTGAGGCTAACACAGATAGATATAGACCAAATGTTGCTTGAATGCGACCAAAACCCAGGACCATTCGCTGCCATGCTTTGTGCTGCAATGATTCCAGAATACTTGCTACTGGCTTGGTGTGGTAAAGTGTCCTACCATGGAGCATGAAATAAGGCAGCCCTCCCCAGAAACCTTCTGCAAAGGCTTTCAGAGTACCTCCAGGAGAACTTCATGGAGATGTCCCTGGAGGATTCCCGCTCCATCCCCAGACATGTGAACAGACCTTTCCTGTAGCTGTACTGGCCGCGAATGCATCCCAGTTCTTCAGGGCAAATCAAACATTAAACACTATTGCTTTTAAACCCTGTACTGTAGTTACAAATGTGCACTCACCAGAGGTGCCTTCTCCGGCTTCAGGGTTGGGGATCCTGCCTTGGGAGGGTATTGGCTCCAGGGTGATGAAAAGGTCCTGGCTGCGGGGGAGAACAGATTCACCACTTGCTTTCTCCACATTCTCCTCCTCCTCCTTCTCATCCGCAAAATCCTCCTCCCTGTTGCGTGAGACTCCCCCCTTGCAGGTGTCCATGGACAGTGGTGGGATAGTGGTAGGGTCCCCACCTAGAATGCCACGCAGCTGATCATAGAAGCGGCATGTATGGGGCTCTGACCCGGAGCGACCGTTTGCCTCCTTTGTCTTTTGGTAGGCTTGCCAGAGGTCCTTAACTTTCCCACAGCACTGCTGTGTGTCCCTGTTGTAGCCTCTGTCCAACATGCCCTGTGAGATTTTGGCAAATATATTTGCATTTCTTCTTTTTGATCAAAGTTCGGCCCTGCACAGATTCTTCTCCCCATACAGCAATTAGATCCAGTGTCTCCCTTTCGGTCCATGCTGGAGATCGTTTGCGATTCTGGGGGGACTGCATGGTCACCAGTGCTGCTGCCACGCTGACCAAACAGGAAATGAAATTCAAAAGTTCCCGGGGATTTTCCTGTGTACCTGGCTAGCGCATTGGAGTTCAAAGTGCTGTCCAGAGCGGTCACAATGGAGCACTCTGGGATAGCTCCTGGAGGCCAATACCGCCTATTTGCGTCCGCACTACCCCAAATTCGACCCAGCAAGGTTGATTTTAGAGCTACTCCCTTCGCTGGGGAGGAGTACAGAAGTCAATTTTAAGAGCCCTTTAGGTCGACGGAAAGGGGTTGGTTGTGTGGACGCAGTCATTTTTAAATCGACCTAACACGGCTAAATTCCACCTAACCCCGTAGTGTAGGCCAGGCCTGGGTCTTGTGCAAAGAGTCAGCCTAGAACAAGGCAGGCCAACTTGTGACTCTGTCTTAGGGAACACCCAGAATGGGTCTCTCTCCTTTTTTGGTTCTTGTATGTTAGGATTCTAGATTCTAAGAAACAAAGTAGTGTTACATTGCAACTTTCCAGAAAGATAAAAATAAAATCAAAAACTTTAACTTCTCTATGTGTATGTCATGAACATAACAGAGAACTGGCAAACACAATAGTCTGATTTCTTGTGAGCTTGGCTAGTTCCTGGGGTTTCTCTTTGGGAGGCCTTTATCTTCCTATCTCTGTCCCACTTCTTCCTCAGAGTGAGAGATAAACCCTCTTATTCCCTGGATTGGAGCTACATTGAGCCCTAGCTGGTCTGGCTTCCATTAACAACAACCCTTCTACTCCCTGCAGGGCCCTAAAGCCAGTTCAGGCTATATCAGATTTATACTGTAAAATGGGAGTCAAGAAGTGAGGCTGAAAAAAAGGAAGTCTTGGAAATGGAAAATGGGTTGAAAATTTTAATCTTTAATTTCTCCTTTATCATTATCGCCTCCTTGCGGCATTGCATCAAGACTTCATTGCTTAGTCACTGACTAATGATAATCCTATATCATATATTCATTCTATTATTTTTCCGCAGACCCTAGAAACACCTTTTGACTGTGGTACATCTTGTCCAGTGATTGACAATAAGTGTTTTGATGGCTTGTTTCACAGCTTTAGTTGTACCTCGGGGGTTTAATTCCTTTGAGCTATGAAGAGAAACTCTAGCCTTATCTGTGCTCACCAAATTCTTGTTCAGATTTTCTTCCTGAGTTTCTGCCTGCTTTTACTGATTTAATTAATACTTCTATGTCCCTAGGCTATATACCTGCTGACTTTAAATCTGTTGTCATTTAGCCATTATTAAAGTAACATTCCTTTCCTGATGACTTGGCTGCTAGTTACAGAACTACTGCCAAACTCTCTGAGATGCTTAGAAATAAGGAATTTTGATTTTTTTGAAGAAAAAAAAAAAAAAAAGTTAAAGTAGTAAGAGTTATCTTCATAGTTTAAAGCCTAAAATCTTGAAGATCTTTAGAGGTAAATTAGCTTGTGTTCCATTGTCTTGGACCTTTCTATTTTCCTGTCTTTGATGCCAATGATCATTTGGAAAGTACACTCTGCTGAAAACTGCTTTGCTCTTTTTGTGAATAGATGTGAGCAAGGTAACCAATATTAACAATTATACCCTTGGCCTCAAACTCACTTCTTTTGCTCTGTCTGCCCAATTTTCTCATTTAAAGTCACATGAATTTTCAAACAGCATCTCCTTTCGGGAGATGGCCACATACTTACAGTGTAGGGACGAAGAGGACTTCACAATGGCAGGATTAGAGGAGATTACTGTCTTTGTCATCTGCTTCTGTTACAAAGGGTACCCCAGCCATATAGATCACTAGGTGCAGGATGATGATTTCTGGTGGGATGGGTCTGTGTCTCCTTCTGAGTAATTACAGTTCACAGTCCTCCAGTACCTCCAGTCATGATGTGAAAGAGTAGCACTTCGTTGATGGGAGATTGCTTTCATCTGGACCACAACATCTGCAGATACCTGAGCACCTCACCTCAGTGCCCCAGCTTGGTCCTCCACCCTGGTTAGACTAGGGGATGTGGGATCTTCATGGAGCAGAGCCTAGAACATGTCTGCAACCACCTCTGTTGGTAAAACCAGATTGAGTACACCCTGGCTGCACTCAACCCCACCTGACCTGGTGTCCGTGTATGGGTACCTATCAATGGGCAGTTTTATTCCTCCTTGTCTTCTCTCTACAAATTTCTCTATACATTTTTGATATTTTAAACTCAAACTGATCTGTGAAAAATGCTCACTCACCATTAAAAAAAAAAAGTCTGGAAAACCACATGAAACATTTTAGTTTATAATTTAATTCAAAATATTTGGGGGAGGGGGAAATACTTTCACCAATTTCATCCCAGCTTAGATCAAACTGATCTTTTAAGTGCTCAAACAGTTATGGACATTGTTGCTTGATATGTTTTTTACTTTTGATATTGATACACAGCCACCTTTACTGGACATATTATATGGTTTGGCCTATGCGTTCATTCCTATACTTATGTGTGTATATGTATATCATGCGAGTTAAGTTATCTGAGGTACGTTGCATTGTTACATAATTGTTATATATAGTTGTCAGATAATTTGCATGATTTTGCCATTTATTCCTATCTCACTTGGCCCTCTTTCTAATGGGCTGCTTCAGGGTTATCTCCTTGGTTGAGTATTTGCTGTCTGTAGTGCTTCACTAATGGATATTATTCTAGAGTTAGAAATTCAAACATTACTGCTGTGTAGATGACACAGATGTTTCAATGTTTCTACACCTGATTTCATTTAATCTCTATAACAGTGTTTGTCCAAAATTTAACGTTTGAATGAATACAATTAAATTGACCCTCAGTGTTTGAAAACCAAGTTTGGGCACTCCAGCTGCCTTACAACATTGTGTTTTCCCTTCCAGTTCCCTTGCAGGGTTTGAAATCACATTATGTCTTGCTATAGAAAATCAGTTTCAATTCATTGTTTTAACTGTGTTAAATGTTTTTAAGCTTCACTTGTAATCATATTTGTAAACAGCTTTGATATTTTTCAAGATGGCACTATGCAAATAAAATACTGTTTCTGAAGTGGAACATTTTGAGTTACAAATGAAAAATCATTGCAAGTTTTGTATTAAAGTAAAATCATGCTTCGGCTTTCATCTTTCTTTCTTATGGCCATATTTGAGCAGTTTAGAAGCAGCTTCCTCTTCTTTAGGAAGAACTTAAAGGACTGATTCTTTTCATTATAGGAGAGGGCCCACATCCATATTTAAGTGATACAGCCTGGCATTTTATGAAAGTGGCTGATGTAGCAAATTAATGTTTTCTCACTGAGGTCTGTATTATGACTTCATCAAGCTATCCCTTACAAGGGATGGGAAACCCTGCATCTTTGCACTCAGAGTTTCCAAAGCACTTTTCCATTGTGATTGTGGGCTTACCACCCCACAAGAATAGCAGGAAGTTTGGCCCCCATAAACTCTCAAGAACTACAGAGACTAGGATCATCTTTCTCCACAACCTCTTTGGCCCCCTCTGTGTGCTTTAGCTCACAGCTCCAGTCCAGCTCACTGCTTCAGTGGGTATCATGCTGCCACATGCTCCTTAACTGGCTTCTGTACCACTCCTCCTCTGTGTGACAGTATTAAAAGAAACCTTGTAGAGCTGAGTTCTGTGAGTTCTCATCATATCCTGCTTTCCCCCTTGAACAGTGGCAATCCAACAATTCCATCACAAGAAGGTTGTCCTCATGCCTGAATGGTCAGGAGGAGGGTTTGCCTCATCGGGCAGGACATCTGAACTTCCTGTGGCTTTCTTAATTCTTTGATTTTTATGGTATCTCAAATAACTCATAGAAGTTGAAGCCACATTTGTACAGATATGCTACAAGGCTCACAGTTACTGCTGGTGGCCAAACAATAAAACAAAATTAATTAGCAGAATTCCCGTTCTGCAGCTGAACTTGGGTTGTGTGTATCCTGTAGGGAACAGCAGCCAAGATTCCAACTGGGGACCCTTGTAGCCCATAGGCAACAACTCTTGGAAAGCCAAAAGGGAGCCAATCCAGCACAAGCGGGTGCTAAGGCTCTCTCCTCTGGAAATCTCTTCTTGCATGTTTTACAGTTACTTTCTGCCTACCCTGTTGTGCCCAGTCTCCTACTCCTCTCCCCTCCCGCCCCTCCCCCCCTCCCCCCCAAACTCCCAACCCACTTCTGTTCCACAGCCATGGCTTCAAAACTTGATGGCTAGATTTTGTTAAATATCTTGATAAGGTCTACATGGAGGCTAGCTGTGTTTGCTAATCTGTTTCAATATCAAAGGCACTATGCTTGGAGTGCTTCAGAGGCTAGTGCTGTTGTGCCCACAGTCTTCAGGCAGTGCTGGTTGATGAGGGGCCAGGCAGGGTAGCTAGAGTGTATACTGATTCATTGCATTCCTTCTGAAACCTCCAGTGGCCAGACTTCTGTGGAAACCCTGCAGAAGGTTAAAATTGCCTTCTCCCTCATCCATTTAATCTTTGCGGCCATGCAACTTTGTCAGGGGTTAAGCACAAGGTACTAGATTTACTCCTGCTGGTGCAGAGAGGTACAAATTGCAGCTGCTTGCCTCCCAGAAGAGCCTCTCTACCAGATTTGTGCCTTTGTCATGACCAATCTCTAGCCAGTGCTGCTCACTTCTTGGTGTTGCATTGGCTTGCTGGCCTTTGAGGAGGGCTTGCAGATGCCTTTTCACTGCAAACTCTCTCTGGATGGACTTTGCATCACGGCCCCATGCCAGAGCCTGTGTTGACTATTGCCAGTGTAGTGAAATTTCACTTAAGGAAGTCCTGCAGGAATCAGAAAGTAGTTTTTCTTTCTCTTCAACTTCCATAATAAATACATTTTAGCTCAGGATTTATTGGTCACCTACCTACATTTCTGTAACAATTTCTGTACAGCAAGGTCCAAGTATTCCAGATGTCAGAAGTGGCGAAACATCATTGCTTCAAAGCACCTTACTCAATGTATATGTCACTAACTCATAAAAAGGCTAGATTGCAGAGGCACTTTTTCAGCTGAAACGCTTTAAAGAATGTTATCCTCTTCCCCTCCCCTAGGATTAAAACCATGTAGTTTTAGTCTAAAAATGATTTTAAATTAGATTGAGAAAAACAAGAATGGCCAAAAGTTTAGATTCAACTCTGGAAAAAAGGCTGCTCTCGTAGAAAAGAAGAATTCTTACTGATTTAAAGATGGAGTGTACAGATGGAGGGAAGGAAGCATTCGTCTACACTAGCACTTTTGTTGGCAAAACACATTCCTGACTGACATAAGTTTCACTGACAAAAGCACCAGTGTGGACAGTGCTATGTCGGCAGGAGACACTCTTCTGACGACATAGCTACCACCAGTCATTGCGGGTGGTTAAATTATGCTGACAGGAGAGCTCTCTACCGCCAGCATAGAGTGGCTACACAGGAGACCTTACAGCAGCACAGCTGCAGCAGTACAGCTGTGGCGCTGTAAAGTCCATAGTGTAGACATAGCCTTAAATATACCAGAATTGTGTGAACTCTACAAGACACTCAGAAATAATTTGATTACAGCAGGAGACCATCACTCATCGATATTTTCAGGTCCAATATTCAGGGCTCCTAGTTTTCAGTGTTTCTGTGTCTATGGCTACTGCAGAAATGAGGGTTAGCTACTGAAATGTACAACTTTATATATAGGCTTATCTTTCTCCTCTTTACTCCTTTTCTCCTTAGGTCACACACTGGCTCTCCATTATCCCTGCTTTTGTTCCTTTTTAGAAATGTATTGACTGGCATCTTTAAAAAAATAAATTTAGTAATATGAATGGATCTGTAATTGACTTTGAACTCCGCTGTAACAAAAACCATTTAGAGATCCTGTTGACCAGTGGGAATAGAGTGAGTCTGGGAAATGGAAGTAATAGATGCAGGAAGGAAAATGGAAACCTAATTCACAATCTAGAATTATTCTAAAGTGATTTTTTTAGTGTAAATATCAAATATAATTAGCTTCAGATTGTGACATACCAAAGAATAAAGAATTCTAGGTAATTTTGGTATGGTTACAAATATTACTGCACTACAAGAAAAGCTGCTGCAAAAAGCAAATCTTGCAGTGAAAATATAATACTACAAAAACGGAACTTGGCATGCAGCCTAACTATATATTGAAGACTGGTGTATTGGTTTAAATAATTCAGCAAATTCAGACACTGTCCTTTCTTTTAAATAATTCTGCATATTTCAAGGATGTATGGTCCTCATTTAGGCCCCAATCCAGCAATGTATTTAAGCACATGCCTAACTTTAGGCATTCAATGTGCTATTGACTTCAGTGGGACTAATATCTTGCTTAAATTAGGCTTGTGCTTAAGTACATTGCGGGCCTCAGGACATGATCTAATATGTATTGGAGTAAATGGAAAAACTTCATTATATTAGGATTAGTTTATGGCCTGATTCTACTCATTCAGATAAACACTAACCACAAGACACCTACAGACTTCAGTGATGCAGGATCAGGGCCTTATTTCATTTTATATAACTTATATTTATCATATAGATACATCTAACAAATAATCATGTGATTGTGTGTGTGCCTGTGAAGCTGGTTGAATATTTACCAATATTCATTGTTCAGCAAATATTGCCATTTTTCTGTTGAATAACTAATGTGAATTACTGTTTTGGTATTTATAAAATAAATAAGTGACCAATTCTGTAGCTGGATAATGCTATTTGTTTAAGAAGTTATTTGGCAAATAGCAGTCATGAAAACTATTCTGCAAATATTTTTTTCTGGCATTTAACCAGCTCTGGTGTGTGTGTGTGTGTGTGTGTGTGTGTGTGTGTGTGTGTGTGTGTGTGTGTGTGTGTGTGTGTGTGTGTGTGTGTGTGTGTGTGTG